>JASSUY010037572.1:1700-11989 GCA_032466535.1 Forpus xanthops | reverse complement strand
CATAGCAGGGGGGTTGGAACTAGATGATCTTAAGGTCCTTTCCAACCCTAACTATTCTGTGATTCTATGATTCTATGCTACAGTTCATTCACTATGAACTGTAGTGATAGGAAAAGGGGTAATGGGTTAAAACTTTCACAGGGGAAGTTTAGTTTGGATATAAAGAAGAAGTTTCTTACTGCAAGGGTGGTGAGGCAGTGGAATGGGTTGCCCAAGGAAGTTGTGAATGCTTCATCGCTGGCAGTACTCAAGGCCAGGTTGGACAGAGCCTTGGTTGACACAGTTTAGTGGGACGTGTCCCTGCCTATGGCAGGGGGGTTGGAACAATCTGATCTTAATGTCCTTTCTCACCCTAAGTAGCTATTCTATGATGCTATAATTCTAAATAATGAATCATCTCATTATTTTTCCTCTGTTCTTCCTACTACATTTGGGAAATTCTGGGCTTCACTGTCGAAATTGATAGCGTTTTAAAGAAAGCACAATTGTGCAATTTAGAGTATTGCTTACACCAGAATTTTACACAATGTAAGGAACTTCTGGATTTTTGCAATGGAGATGGCATTTTCCATCCAAAAAGTAATTCATCATTCCTATGGCCTAGAAAGATACAGAGCAGCTCTTACATATTTCTAAATAGGAAACCCTAGATTAAAAAAAAGGGATTTATACGTGTGCCAGCAATTCACTTGATGAAGAAGAAAAAAAGATTCGCAGAAAGGCAGCTTGTCTATGACTTGCATGAAGTGTGCACTACCATCACAAGTGCCAATCTGACCATGTTTGTCCAAAACTTAGAGATCTTCAACAAACGGTAGAATTCCTCATTTTATTTGCTTCCCAGTCAAAACATTCTGAGGCAAATACCGAGCACACTGGTAGGAAAGCAGGTAAAGGGGAACACTAGCAAAGTTAAACAAACTTGCAGGAAATATTGTACCTGACTGCTACACTGTGAAATGTGAGTCCAGGGTCAGAGCAAGAACCCTGTCGTGTCTACTGACTGAAATAATCTTAGTCCCTGAATGAACCAGAGAAAGAATGTAGGAAAGTGGTTCAAGTCCCTGCTTCTCCACAAAGTATCTGGATGGTCCTGGGCAAATCTCTTCTCTGCTCTGTGTCATGGTTGTTCTCATCCATGCAATGGAAAAGTATCTCAGCCTCCTCCTGTGAAGTTAGAAAGTAAGTAAGTTTTTATCTATCCACAGGTTCCTGACAAAAAAAAAACACCCACATTTTTAATGGTTCCACACCTTTTGCCAGTTTGTCCCTATTTCCTGCACCATGTGTCAAGAAAACAGTTAAGGAACTCTTTTCATAGCAGCTCAGAATTCTTCTTCTAAAGAAACTGTCTCTTCACTGAGCATGAAAAGAGGGAAAGAACAGGCAGAATTTTACTGTAAGAATTGTGAAAACAATAACAGGCCCTTAGATTTTGTGAAGTGTAATGATGAAGTGTTAACCTGTGAGCTAGAGGGAGTTTGCCCATCCTGTTATCAGGCTACATATTTAATGTTGAGGATGCAAACATCCAGGTTTGCCTGCTGCTTTTCCTTAGGGAACCTCTGATTGTGGGACTGCCTTAGCTGATTCAGTGTATGTGTGCTCTACAATTTGCTGAATAGAGAGCACTCTTGCAGGCAAGACTCCATAACGTTGGCACTGATGTCTCATATAAGGCCATACACCTCCTGCTGATATCCTTTCTTTGCTTCTAAAGTCATAGCTGTGAGGCCGTGCAACTATGAAGGTCATTAGGCATCAAGGTGCCCAGTGTCCACTGGCGCAGTTAGTCCTGACCCAAGAGCTCTCAGTGTGGAAACAGCCCCACAGGCAAAACGGGATGTATAATGTTTCTATAATTGCAGAAGGTTTTTTTCCCTTAGTAGAAAGGAAGTAAGAAATAAGAGCTGGAAAAAACCTGAGAAACCCCCACAATGTGGCTGGTGATAAGAAGGGAGAGCAGAGGTGGAAAAGGCTTTCAGAAAACTGAGGAAGTGAATAAAAGTTCAGAGAATGAGAAAACACTGTGCTCAAGTGTGATGTTTCAACATTAGTGCCACTGCCACAAATTAGTTTTGTTATCTCTAAGAATTCAGCAAGAGGTTAGCAATGCCCACGTGAATTATAATCATGTAGCTACATGCAAGTAGTTGTTTTTTATTATATACTCACCTGAATTTAATTTTCCCCTCTTCCGCAATCATCCAGTAGACTGTTCTCTAGGGGCACATTTACATTTTGCCTTTGAATGTACAGGAATTTCAACAGAGGTTTCTTCCTTTTTTAAGAATATTAAAGAACTATTCCATGATAAAACATAAGGTTTCCTATATTCTTCAGCCACTGTGAGGTCTGCAGCCACTCTGGAGTGATAGTGATCTCCAGGGATGTTAGAAACACTGATACTTTTGAGAATAACCTTTTTTCTTTTACTGGATTCTTCTTTGGAGGCTATGCTGCTAATTTGGGAGTTTATTCCCCAGAAATCACACATATAGAGGTGTTGGCGACTTTCTACCTGAAACATAACAAGGGGTCCCAAGCTGAAGTGAGTGGGTGAAAACCAAATTAGGTGTATGGTTGAATCAATGCAACAAGAGATTCTATAGCTAATGTCTTCTTAGACACTAATGGCTAACCCTCATTAGGTGCTTGACATTTACCCATACTTGCTGAAGATAAAGCAGTGAAAAGAGCTACCATCACAGCAGCAGTGCTCACACTTTGGATAATTAAATTCAGTTACCTGAATCAGCCTAGAACGACCCTGGTAGGACAGTGTAATGGAGCCCACTGAGTTTTAGGTGTTTAAATTCTCTTTGTAACCACTGGTGTAGTCAGAGGTCTGTGATCTCATGTGTCATGACTATAGGCTGCTTTCAGATATATAACTTAACTCCCATTTTTCTCAGGAAAATGGAAATAGTAGATACTCCCTTCCAGGCAATAAAAAATCCATCTTGAAAAGCTGAATAAAGAATGATATCAATAGTTAGTGATAGCTAATCTTTTTCTGTAAATCCAGAAATGCAGTTTATATCTTAAATCAGCTGCTACCCCGTGAGAATGGAAACAAGACAATGACAAATGGAAATCCAACATTCTCACATTCTTTTCTTAGGAGTTGCTTAGCAATCAAGCCCTTTAGCTATCAGTTGGTCAAGCAGATATCATTCTTGATGCTGCAATGAAAAGTTACATCCCAGGCACTTCCATTACTCCGGTTCCACGGAGCTGGCTATTGAAAGTTTTAATCTGAATCACACTCGCAATATTCTGGTGAGGAAGGAAAATACAGTTGGTACATCCATTTTACAGCTGAAGAACAAAAACTCCAGGGGCTCAACTCCACAAGTACCTGTGTCCATCCTCAGTGTCCCTGGGGGAACCTTTGTCCAAAATTCAGACTCCTGAAGTTGTTGGCTCCCTATCCTGGAAGTGGCTTTGAATTCCTCCCTTGGCATGTAAGAATCCCAGGGTGACTTCTGAATTACTATTAATTAGCAGTCTCTTATTAGGTCTATTATTCTTTTACTAATTTTGTTAGGCTTCCTTACATTTTCTGAGAAAATGGTTTTCACTTTGGGTTTGCAGAACCAGGAGCATTTGTGGGATATTTACATGAAATACTCTGAAACCAGTTAGCAAGAGAGGATTTTCTGTCAGTCCGAAATCTGCTCTCAGTGAAAATTGCATGTTACAAATCAAGCTGTTTATTTATAGGTGAAACAATCTTTCCAATAAATTGCTTCAATTTAGCTGGAATACAAACCAATTACTTTTTTCTTACAAGATAATAATTGGAATCCTTTTAAAATGTCATAGGGCTTCTTTTATGAGCCATAGGAGTAACAATTTCACTTTATCATATACTGCAAATGCTCAACATTTTTGGAAATGGCTCAGTGACTTCTTTATTGACATTGTACAGCATTCCTGGAATCTATCAGTGTATTGTCGGGCTCCTTTCTCATTTTTGCTACTGTATAGTGAAGCTGAACCGAGAGCAAGTTGTTCATTTAGGCTAGAAATGAAGCAAAGCAAGTTTGTCCAGATATATTAATGACCTTTTTTTTCTCATAGGGGAAGCAGTAGCAGAATAACCAAGTCCTCAGCAGTACTTTTCCCTTATTCCTGGAAATAAACCTGGACTAGAGTGATTTGTGAGACTCCCAGTTTGTCCTGAATTCCAGAAATGAGTTGTTGTAGGACTTGAAAACTTAGAAGAAAGCTTCAATGTAACTTTGGGAGGGTTTGCATGTATATTCTGTAATCTGTTACTTGACCCAAGCCTAAAATCCGAAGGCAGTGGGTGCTCTCCCACTTGAGAGAGGTCAGTTAAACCTGAGCACAGCTCTGAAATTCCAAGGCTCAAGCACTGAACTTCCTAATAACTCCATTTTAGTTATTCTTTATCTCTTGCAGAACCCCAGCGGGTAAAGAAAGTAAAATTTCATCACCCTAGCAGTTCAGTGAATACAATTCCTACATTTATCAAGTACCAGATACCTGACACCCAGGCAACCAAACAGGCAAATATCAGTGCGTTGCTGTACCTTTCAGCTCCCTCCTTACACATCTACCCAGGGGTAAAAAAACTTATGAATGTTAAAGTGTTCTCATGAGGTTTTCTTTTTAGCTAGATTAATAGCTCTTTAGAGGGCTCCTTCACCACGGGCTCCTTTGGATACTGATGTTTCGTTGAACTTGTACTCCCTTCCTCTGAAATGGAGGTTCCTAGATAACCATTTACAACACTCAGTGCATTGATGTACACGAGTGCAGAGCGCCGATCACAGATTTCATGAAGTGAATCCTCAACCAAATCACAAATAAACTCCTGAGTAAGTATCTATCAGCCTTTCTTTCCTATAAGCTTCACTCAAAAATGACTTGAGATTGTGAAATGCTGTGTTAAAGCTCACAATTCTGAGCAGAGCCTCCCTCCATTATGGTGTTGAGCTGTTTCACATGTAAGGCTCATTTTTCACACAGACAAACTACCTTAAAGCAGAAATGACAGACGTGGGCTGATGGCAGATACCATGAATTTCTACATCAGTAGGTGACGTTGATGACACTGTACAATACCTCCTCTGGGCAGCAGTGTTTCAGCTTGAAAGACAGTGTTTTTTATATTTCTTCAAAGGTACAGCTTTAAAGTCTTTCTTCTTGGTTTTTTTTTTTTTATTTTTTCTTAGAAATACCTCTCTCTTGTGACAAATTTCCACCCTGCTCAGGTGAAATTAATGGTTTGTGGGGGCTGTTTTGCTGAAATCTCTTATGTTTAAAAACAGTGACCTTAAAAAGAGCAAGACAAGATACTTCTAACCCATACACTGCACTAGTAAGTGTAAAGCAGGAGCCAGAAGGATGAGGAGAAGTGGCACATGAGTGAGCATTAACACATTTATTTTTTGTCAGCCTCCTTTTTATTATATGAGATCCTTATGGAAACTTTTAGCTTTGTTTTGTTATGCAGAAAGTGAAGCAGTAATCCTCAGGGGCCTATATCCTGGGAGCAGTACTGAACAAGGAAACCCACTGAACTGAGTGGGAGAGTATCTCCATGAATAAGGAAGCTGCTGATGTGGAGAAGGAGAGAATGATTTATTGTTTTTGTCCATGAATGATTGAAAAAGGATGGGCTTAAATTGCAAAGACTCAGGTTAAACTTCCTTTTTCTCTCTCTTAGTGATGCCAGCAGCCCAGCAAGGAAATGGTGTTCCCATTTTTCGAGTATTAAATATCAGTGTCATTATTGATCTCATTGCATCTATCTCCTTCCAGAGTAGTCAAGTGAAGTGATTCAGTACTGACAAATAGCTTACATGCTCATTTAGGCAGAGTATGAGAGAATACTGAGTTTAAAGAGTTATTGCTGGTTTTGTCCGTGCCTGAAGGAAGGCTGAGCTGCAGACTTGCACCAAGCTGTGCCAAGCTTGTTCTGCCGCTTTCAAGAAATTCCTAGCTTTTTTCTCAGCCCCATTCTTCCAGTTTCACCTTGCTCCACTCCAAAATCTGACAGTTCTTTTTAGCTCTTTGCAGTTCCTCCTCCTCTTTTTCTCACTCACCTGTTGACTTCAGCGGCCTGGAACTTTTAACTCTTGAACTGACTACTGAGCCATAGCTAGTTGGATCACCCCTACCGCTACTGCAAGTAAATCACCTGCAGCTTTGACTGCACAGTAGTTGCATCTCATCCCTTAAGGAAAAGCGTAAACACAACAGTATGGAATTCTCCTCGAATTAAAGGAAATAAATAAATAAATAATTTTTTTTTCAGGCTTCTTGGAGAAAACTTGAAAACTTAAGGTGAACAGACATTAGCAATTGGAAATGTTCTCCAGCAAAACGATGCACTCTCAGACCACACCATGTCCCTCAACCAAGACCTGGGAGCAGGGACTTTGGATCGTGAACCCGCAGGAGATGGCAGTGTACAGCTTACCCTGCTGCAGTTGCGCTGGAGTGCCTCAAGGACCATGAGAGCATGCAAATAGGTTTTTATTTTGGCAGTCATTGCATTCACATTTTGGGGCTGTTGGTAGCTATGGTGTAAAGAGAATGGCTCATCACACAGCAGTACCAGAGATGAGGAAGAAAAAACACTTCACAGAAGATTAAAATCTCATGTGAGTGTTATTTAACTGGACAAAACTGCTCACAGACGCAGGATGTCAGCAGACATCCTGGGCCAATCCCTTAAACACCACTGAGACCTTCCTCAAACTTTACATTCAGGGGAAAGGAACCCTTCTAGACTTACCTGACAGTGAGCCAGTATAGCGAGGGTCACAAATGGAAACCAATAATGAATAAAATAATTATAAAAGCTCTTTAAAAGATGCCAACTGTGTTCAGTAATTAAATAAATGTCTGCAGTGTTACTGTCTCTGCAGAAAAGGCATTTTGTATGGTAGTAATGGCAAATGCAGGGGATTAATGAAGGTACTGAAGAAGCTTTGTTTAGAGAGGTGAAACAGGTAATTCTTACAGGAGTGCTGCTATATGGATTATAAAAAATGTCTGCTGTGAGAAGGAAGCACAAAATTGCATCCTGAAAATGAGAAGCACTCTGAAGGAGAAATTCATGGCAATGTAAACTGGAACTTTTCTTCAGAGAAGCCCCTAAAATGGAATTGCTCCCTTCTCCTTCTTCCCAAGTTGCTGACACACATAAAAACGTGTGTTTGACCAGCAGCTTATTTGGAATGTTTTCTCTTTCCCTAACAAAAATGTGTTATTTCTCTAAACAATATGCCACTTAATAGCAACAGAAGGCTCCTTAGCAGATAGGACATAGTTGCAAAGCTTCAACCTGTGCCAGGGTTTGGATCTAGGAAGAAAACCCTGCTAGACTCAAGTATTTACTTATTTAGTGATTCTTTCCAAGGCCGTATTTTTGAGCTGCAGGGGAAACCATCCTGAAGAGTAAACTGAGAGACTGGGAAGTTGAAGTACAGAAGCTTGCTGTGACCGAGTAAGTAATGCTCTCTTTAAACAGTGGTCCCACTGAAGAATTGAACTTAAGTGCCTCGGCACAGTAAAGCCCATGTGTTGTCTTTGGGAACCATTTCCAGCTTAATAGGGACGAAGTTTCCTTTATACCTGATGCAGCAGCACATTTCGTTTCACAAATTTCCTTTTCCACCCATTTAAGCAATTAACTTGGAATGAATGAGATGCCAGATGAATATTACTGCCTTAAGAATCAATAGCTGCTTCTGAGGTGGCTCTGGAGAAAAGAAGGGTCTATATTAGCCAGCTGTGTGTTTTGACATCTTGCCAAAGCCACGCCACATCAGCAATTACCTCAGAAGCACTGTACCCATGCCACTGTGGGCTCCATTTCAGCTGCAGTTTGTCCCCTCTTATTTTCATTCTGCTCTGGCTCATGGGAGAGAAACGGTGACCTTTTGGGATGAGGGAGAAGAATGGAAGTTTTGCAGGCTCTGTGCAGCTCGTGGATGGGAGCTCCCAGGAGACACACAGTGGCACTTGCAACCTGGGCATGGGCAGAAAGCATGAGTGAAGATGGCGTTAATTACTCCCAGTGCTACTATACAGCTTACAAGTCCCAGTGGCATCTTCTTAACTGGTAAAGCTGTCCCATGTGTAGCCAGCAGCCACCTTGCTGCTTCCCACAGATAATGAGAAAATAGATGGAAAACCCATTGTAGGTAGACAGAAACATGATGTCCCTAGGATAGCACAGATACACTTCCAGGGGCCTTGTTCAGCTCCCTGTCCTCATATAGATCAACTTCTGATTCAATGAATTTCCCCTGCTATTCAAAGGAAGAGAACTGAAAGATGGTACCCCTCTTTGCGCCTTCTGGAAATGGTCAGGAGCAGAACTGAATAAGCAATGATGTTTTGAAGCTAACAGCTCACTAAGCATGTCCAAAACACACTGAAGAAAATCGTTGGCCCTGATGAAGCAGTTCTTAGGCAAAGATCTGGAAATTAATCTGGATCCTTCACTAAAAGTATTGTTAAATATATTCCATTTGTATGATATTTACTTCTGGAGATGCCTGACATGGAAAGACAGGATCAGGTTAAACACAAGGCACTTGGAACAAGGGGCTTCTCTTGAAGACACCAGCCCTACTCAGGCAATAACGGACAGATTGGAAGGAGAAGCTAACTTGCCAGCTGAATATATACTAATTGAATAGTTTAGGCCAAAAGATGCTGTGATAAAACAATGAATCTCCCCTGCAATCTGTCAAGGTTATTTTCAGCGCAGGTCAGTGCTTTAAGGCTGAGTTTCCAAATGTGGGTTCTGACACTGTTCTTGCAAGGCATTTGCTTGCCTGCATCAGGAAGCAGGTACTTATCGCTGTGGTTATGTGGTCTGCATGAAAAGAGCCTCAAACACAGAGGGAAAGGGGTTCTGTGCACTTCTGATGGTCCATCGGATGCAATGGGAACAATTCCCTTCCAGGCTGAAGAATATCACCTTGTTCTTAATAGCTGGGCTAGGTGGTGAATGAGGGTCAAGAGAGGGAAATCTGTGGTGAGACTTACCTGGGTTGGCTGACTGCTGTGGTGTAGTTGCATGCTGCCCCAAAGCAGGGCCTGGGATGTTCATCACTGAGCAAGTTCATGCAGAACTCTGTCCTTTTGGGGAAGAAATAAGACATAATACCACTAGAAATGCTGCCACTTACAGCATTCTTGAATACAGCTTTATTTATGGTGAAATGGGTGGCTTGTTGAACCCAGGGCTTTTGAATTTATTAACTAACATAAAATAGTTGCTTATTCCAGGGCACAGTGATAGAAATGGGAATTGTACACCTCTCAATTTAAGCATAAATCTGTTTTTACACTGCCTTCTTATTTTGGTCTCCTACGTTTGGCTCTCTGTCAGAAAGCACCACATCTGATCCTGCTAATTCCTTTCTCTAGGTTCTTCCTGTCAGAAAGCTGATGTGGTCTTGCTGAATTGTTGCAAATTGACTTTGTACAGTGTGGCCCTCTGGTATTAACAATTAATTTCCTCTGAGCAAGGAAAACAACATTACAATCACCTGCCTTCACTTGCGAACAGGTATACTGACACATAAAAGTCTGTATTTCGGTTCCTATATGAAAGCAGTTCTGACTCCTGGAGGTGCTGGATGCAGAGTCTCCTATGGAAAGGCTTGATTTCAGGCATAAGATTGAAACAGTTGGCATATTGAGCAAGAATAAATTTCATCATAGAAAGTAACAGTCTTGAAACTCCGTGGAAATAACTTAAAGCACTTGTTGCTTAAAAGAACTCCCTTCACATGGACTTTTTTGTCTGGTTCTGTCTGAAATACTCTGAGCCTGGACTGAATTGTTTACCTTCTTGAGGTTCAGACTTTTTTGGTTTTCTTTTGGAGGGAACTATTCCAGCAGCAGGGCTGAGTAAAATGCAGGCGTGCCAGGCTGGCTTCAGGCTTGTTTTAACAAACACTTCAGTTATACTTAATTTTATGTTTTTTTTCTTTGTCACTGTGATTTCTCAAACACCACAAGGTTTTATTCATTTTAAATGAGCACTTAAGCAAAGCGCTCCAACAAGGATATACAGATGTGTTTATGACGGAAGCAATGTTGTAAAATCAAGACTGACACAGCACCAAGCAATATCTAGGTTGTGAGGGATACGAAGATCCTCTTCCACTTCCTCATCTGAAGAGAAGGCTGCGTGGAGATCTCATAGCAGCTTTCCAGTATCTCAAGGGGGCCTATAGGGATGCTGGGGAGGGACTCTTCATGAGGGACTGTAGTGAGAGGACAAGGGG
>JASSUY010037570.1:0-42288 GCA_032466535.1 Forpus xanthops | reverse complement strand
CTCCTTTTGTTGCAGCCCAGGATACTGTTGGCTTTCTGGGCTGCAAGAGCACACTGCCAGCTTATGTTCATTTTCTCATTGACCAAGTCAATATCCCTAAGTCCTTCTCTTAACCTCTTCTTTGCCCAAACGGTAGCTGTGCCTGGGATTGCTCCGACTCAGGTGTAAGGCCTTGCACATGCATGATTAAACTTCAGCATGTTGGCATCAGCCCACATTACATGCATGTCAAGGTCCCTCTGGATGGCATTCCTTCCCTCCAGCGTATCAACCAAACCACACAGCTTGGTGTCATCTGCAGACTTGCTGAGGCCACACTCAATCCCACTGTCCATGTCACCGACAAAGATGTTGAACAAGACCGGTCCCAACCACAATCCCTGAGAGACACCACTCATTAATGGTCTCCAGCTGAATATTGAGCCATTTGCTCGTGGCCATCTGGCCAGTTATTTATCCACCGAGTGGTCCACTTATCAAATTGTTGTCTCTCCAACTTAGAGACAAAGATGTTACTTGGGGCAGTGTTGAATGTTTTGCCCAATTCCAGGTGGATAACATCAGCTGCTCTACCCCTGTCCATCAGTTCCATAGCCCCATCGTTGCAGGCCACCAGATTTGTCAGGCGGTATTTCCCCTAAGTGAAGCCACGCTGGCTGTCACTAAGCACCTTGTTGTTTTTCATGTGCCTTAGCATGCCTTCCAGGACAATCCACTCCAAGATTTTGTCAGGCACAGAGGTGAGGTTGACTGGTCTGTAGTTCCCCAGCTCATCCATTTTCCCCTTCTTGAAAATGGGGGTTATATTTCCCTTTTTCCAGTCATTGGGAACTTCACCTGACTGCCGTGATTTTTCGAATATGATGGACAGTGGCTCAGCAATTTCATCTGCCAGCTCCTTCAGGACCCATGGATGAATTTCATCAGGTACCATGGACTAGTATGCATTCATGTTCCTAAGATGGTCTCAAATCAGATCCTCTCCTACGGTGTGCCTAGGGTCTTCATTCTCTCTGTCCCTGCATTTGCCTTCCAAGACTTGTGTGGTCAGAGCATTTGGTGGTGAAGACTGAGGCAAAGAAGTCATTAAGAAGCTCAACCTTCTCCAAATCTAGGGGAGCCATTTCTCCTTGTT
The DNA here is from genome assembly GCA_032466535.1 of Forpus xanthops. NCBI lineage: Eukaryota > Metazoa > Chordata > Aves > Psittaciformes > Psittacidae > Forpus > Forpus xanthops. The sequence continues at coordinate 41,153 of JASSUY010037570.1, read as the reverse complement.
AGCCTCTGGAGGGGGCCTACATTGTCCCTAGTCTGTCTTTTATTCGCTGCATACCTATATAATCCCTTCCTGTTATGTTTAATGTCCCTAGCCAAGTTTAATTCTAAGGGGGCCTTAGCTTTCCTAACCTGGTCCCTAGCTTCCTGGGCAACATCCCTGTATTCTTCTCAGGCCACCTATCCTTACTTCCACCTTTTATAAGGATCTTTTTTCTTCAAATTTTCCTTAGCAACTCCTTATTTATTCAAGGCCCTTACCTTCTGGCCTTCCTGCAGCACTTCTAGTTGGGATGCAGCACTCCTGAGTAGTAAGTGATCCTTGAATATCAGCTAACAGTCTTGGACCCCCCCTGCCCTCTAAAGCTATATCCAATGGAACCTTACTAAGCAGGTTCTGGAAGAGGCCAATGTCCGCTTTCTTGAAGCCTTGGGCAGTGAGTTTGCTGCATGCTCTTCTCACTGACCTGAGGATCTTGAATTCAACCATCTCATGATCTCTGCAACCAGGGCTGTCCTGGAGTATCACATTTCCAACCAGCCCTTCCCTGTTGGTGAGCACAAGTTCAAGCATGGTCAAGCACGAGGTCAAGTATATACTTTAATAATCTCCTTTGGATGTCAGCCAAAGCTCAATGAGGTCAATTAAAATGTTCCCAGCAGAGGGAAGGGCCTTTTCATTCGATCTATTTCATTTAAGTTACTTGCTTTGAAATCATTACCTCAGTTCTGTCGAAATAACTTTGTTTATTCGGGGGTGGAAGGAGTGGGGGAGAAAGAATCAGGGGTTCTGGTATATGCAGAGATATTATTTTGATATAGAATAAGGAAAGAAACTAATGTTAAGATTGATACAAATGCATTTACAACCTAAAGAATTATATGTCATTAGTCAAGCTATGATGATTTCTGGAAATAATTTCTATGGAAGATATCTTTTTTTCCTCTTTTGGTTACATTATGCCAATATCTCAAGCCCCCCTTAAGGTTTGCAAACACTTATGCACACACATCCCTGCCTTAAAGACCATTTTCTTCAGCAAAGTTCAAATGGACATATCTTTTGACAGCAAGGTTATCAGAAAAGTTGCATATTGGTGGTTGAGAGGCAGTTCAAGAGACTCACTACAGTGTCTCAGAGAGGGGGAAAATAAGGTTCTGTTAGAGAAACCATCGTGGTTTATAAATGGATAATGGAAAGAACACTCCATAAAAATTTGTACATCCATTGTTCTGCTACAGCAAATTGTCTAAATGCCTATCTCATTTCTTTTCTTTTTTTTTTTTTGAACATCTCGGGTAGCCATAAGGGAAGGAAGGATGGCATGAGAGAATATTTCAAGTTTTTTGGTTTTTTTCAAGATCAATTATGCCTATGATTATAAAATTTTAAAATTAGAATAAAACTGTCACTCAGAATTTGGATATGATGCCCTCTATGAAGCTAATTCTTATTTTTCCAGTGTAAAATAAACATTTTATGATAATTTCACATTAGCTGAGTCATGAAAGAATTGGAATTTCTGCTCAGTTGGTGCTCTATTGATGTGTAACTTTTAAGGGAATGATAGGCTCCTAAAACAGCATGAAGGGATACCTGACATTTAATAAATATTTTTGCTACTAGTTCTGTACCATTATTCATACTATTTGCAAATTTTACATAAACTAAAGCATTTTTTAAATTTCAGAAGACATCTTTTGAATTCCATTCTCTGTTATTAGAAAACTCACATGGAATCAGCAATTGTGTCCTCTACAACGGCTTTAGATATGGGAATTATTTCAAAGGTTTTTTTTCCTAAAAAAGACCTCTTTAAGCATACTGTAAAAGCACATTTGAAACTTTAGTTTCAGTGGGACTATTCTCAAAGACTAATATCTGCAGCATTGAGGTAACAGTTATTAGCCCCTGATGTAGGACTGTGAAAGAAGTCTCTTGGCTGCTAGACTTCTTCCTGATAGTAAAATTCCACTGCAATAGATAATAGGTATGTCTTTTGTTATTACTGTTATTACTATTGTTATTGGCCATTTGTGTTGTCTGTGTTGCTATAGTATTCCACTAAAGTGATAAATAATGATACAGTTTGCAGTACAGATGATATGTTTTTTCATATATGTTATTTGACTCCTTGCTGTAATATAGATGCATATCTAAAATATTAAATTATTAAATTAATAAAAGTATGAATTCAGTATGAAAGAAAGAAGGAAGTAACTGGTTTTGCTTTTTCTGAAAATTTACTTCATTGAAATTTCTAAGTTATGTTGTGGTTTAAGCCCAGACAGTAAGTCAGAACCACACAGTCACTTGTTCACCTCTGCTCCTTCCTTCCCACTCTGAGCAGGATGGGGAGGAGCATCATAAAGAGTGTAAACCCTATGGGTTGAGATAACAACAGCCTAATAACTAAAGTATAGTATAAAACTACTACTACTAATAATGATAAGAAAAATTACAAGGGGAGAGAATATGAAGTTAAAAGGGGAAAAGGAAAAGAAAACAATAAGCATAAGTGATGTAGAATACAACTGCTCACCATCTGCTGACTGATGCCCAGCCCAGCCTGAGCAGCAATTGGTCCTTTCTGGGTAACTCTCCCCAGTTTATATACTGGGTATGACATGCTGTGGTATGGAATACCCCTTTGGATAGTTTGAGTCATGAGTCCTGTCTTTGTTTTCTCCTGGCATCTTGTGCCCTTCCTCACTGGCAGAGCACAAGAGACTGAAAAGTCATTGATTAGGGTAAGAATTACTTAGCAACAACTAAAACATCGGTGTATTATCAGTATTGTTTTCAGACTAAAGCCAAAACACAGCAATGCACCAGCTACTAGGAAGGATTAAAAAAAAATAACTGTTACATCTGAAACCAGGACAAAGTAATACAGCGGTACTTCAGATATGATTGCAGATAGATTTTTTTCATGGAGAATATTGTAGGGATAATAGATCTAATCTGGTATCAGGATTCAGTACTGCCAGTGGAAGAAGAGGTCCAGTTTAACTGACTCAATCTTTTTGATAGGGAAGTTCATATATCCTGAGTTTGTGAGGACTGGGCAAAAATTTTTATGGTTTTCTTTTTCAGAAGATTTTAGCAGATCCCCTTTGAAGGGATCTAAACTCAGTTTTTTCTTGCTAGGAGGACAAAGAAGATGGAAAGATGATGCTGAGTGACTGGTGATATAATGGATATTATTTTAGGTTTAAAAGTGAAGAAACGAGACAAACTCCTGTTTTTTCCAAGGTAAGGTTTGCCTGGTGCTATAGCACAGCAACCAACAGAGTTACAGGTCTGATTTGTACACATTGACCCAGAGAAAGTTTTGAATCTGTCTATTGCAACTAATGCCAGCTGTCTGCAGAACCCCTGGGGCAAATAAGCCAGATGGAGGTTGCCAGAAGAGTATAACCATGTCCCTTCCCTGCCAATATGTTCCTTTACACCAGTGGGACTTTGGGAAAGCACTTGAGCTAACTATGTCACAAGGGAACTCCTCGGCTGGGCTTTCCTCTTCCTTTGTCCAGGAGATGTAATGGAAAAGAAAAAGGGGGCGGGGGGGGGGGTGGCAGAAAGAGAGGAAAGGAAAAAAGCCAGTGACTATATCTCTGCATCATCTTGATCATATTTAAGTTATCATCACCACCAGAACTATGGTGCAATAGTATTGAAAATAGTATTGCAAAACTGAAAATAAGTTTCTCCTTTGTTCTTAGCCTGGCAATGTTTTCCTTAGCATTTCATAAGCTAATGTCATTTTCAGGATGCTTCTTCTATGCTGTTTGTTTTGCCAATAAGATTCCATTACGGTCTCAGTACCATAGCCTGTGAAATGATTGCTGTTTAAGTCCTTTGTGTGCAATTTTTTTCCCAGGACTTAGTTTTCTGAATTCCAAAATGGTTGCACTTGAATTGCACTTGATTTCCAATTCATCAGGCAGTGGATTGTGTAAATCTACTGCTAAATTTGACCATTCCCTATTCCTTTTCACTTGCATGTACTGTACTCATTCCCATTTAAAGGTAAAGAACCCTTTTGCAGGCTGAAGAGATAGGGACAGTCAGGTCTCTATCCTTCACCAGTGATGGGGTATGACTATACCAGTGGTCATTTAGTCTGATTTACTAGTCAGCTGTTAACATAGACAGACCTAAATGAGTGGTTAAAAGTGCTTCATACAAGCTCTGTTCTACACTGCCCTACTGGGACCTTGGCTCTCCACATTTCTAGAAGGATTTTTCTAAGTTTGTAGCTATTTAGAAAGCACAGATGTTGCTTATTGTCCATGTCAAGGGTGCATGGGAAGCGGTAATGTAACAGTGAGCTATTATGCAAAAAAATTCCGTTGTCTGCATCTCAGGTGCACAACACAAAAAGACTAATTTTGTATGGATTTTCCTGTTTGTTATCAGAGGCAAAATGGGACTCTGATATTCAGGTATATAACAGTGGTTTTACCCTTCTGTTCGTTCCTTCATTGTGTGCAGTGAGAGAAAAGGATAGCTGCAATTCTTTACAACTATCAGGAAAGACATGTTATGTTACCCTGATTGTAAGTCAATAATTTTAGCTCAATACATTTGCTTTTGAATAGGGAAGTTATCTGGCTAGCAAGTTAACTGTACTGTGGGTGAGATGATGCTCTGTACTGTAATGCTTCAAAAGCGAGATGCCATTTCTTTATTTCCATATCACCTAAGATATTTGTGGCCTGCAATCAATACTGTGTTTTCTAACTTTCATTTTAATTATTTATCCTTACATTTATGTATGCTCTGTGTTATCCATGGTTTTTTGTATTGTCTGGGATCCTCCATTATTCCAGAATGTCAGGAGATGACTGTAACAAGTCTGTGCATGTGTACTGAAAGCAGTAAATAGGCTTTTAATAGGTATGCTCTTGCATGAGGTTAGAACAGCAAACAGTAAAAAGTTTCCAGCAAGTCGGTCCAAAATAAAAACATTTGTCTTGTGAAACTGCCTTCACCCCATATTACTGTGAGGAGGATTAGAAATCATAAAAGGCACAGGAAGGGAAAGTCATGTTCCCATGGCTTCATTCATGATGAAAAAAAAAGCTGGGGGCTACTGGCTTACAGCGGTACACTGGCAAAGCTGCAGAGCTTCATGGGTACCCACAGTGGCCAGCAGACCTCCAAGCAGCAAGGAATGGCCATAGATGTCATGTCTTTATATTAACCTGATCCTGTGCATTTTCATATTGTATAAAAGACTCTGGTGAAGTTCTACAGGAGTATTGTGTGCAGTTCTGGTGTCCTCAACACAGAAAGGACATGGAACTGTTGGAAAAAGTCCAGAGGAGGGCCATGAGGATGATCAGGGGACTGGAGCACCTCCTGTATGAAGATAGGATGAGAGAGTTGGGACTGTTTAGACTGGGGAAGAGAAGGCTGTGAGGAGACCTCATAGCAACTTTCTAATATCTGAAGAGGACCTATAGGGATGCTGGGGAGGGACTTTTCATTAGGGACTGTACTGAGAGGACAAGGTGTAATGGGTTCAAACTTAAACAGGGGAAGTTTAGATTGGGTATGAGGAAAAAATTCTGTACTGTATGGTGGTGAGGCACTGGAATGGGTTGCCCAGGAAAGCTGTGAGTGCTCCATCACTGGCTGTGTTCAAGGCCATGTTGGATGTAGCCTTTGGTGGCATGGTTTAGTGAGAGGTGTCCCTGCCCCTGGCAGGGGGGTTGGAACTAGGTGATCTTAAGGTCCTTTCCAACCCTAACTATTTTATGATTCTATGATTCTATGAAAATAAGCACAGCTGCCTTTTCATGGCAAGAGGCTGCATAAGAAACTCATTACCTGCCACAGGCTCCTTTTAACTGATCATTACTTCAAGAAATATTCAGTTGCACAGTTAGTGTCTCTCTCTCCATCACAATGGTCTTTCCTTCTGTCTTGTAAAGAAAAAAAAAGCAATCTCAGTGTTAAATATTGCAATGTATCGTGATCACTTGTAATTTTGCACACTGTTGGGTTTTTCCACTGCCCTTCTCCCAGAGTGATAAGCTACTGGTGCGCTATCTGGAATGTCTGACTCTGCAGGCTTTTTCTTATTGCCTCACTTTTCATTTTGAAAAATATGCGAACTTCCATCTGTTTCTTGAATACAATCCTTCTGAGATCTATGTGTGTATGAGCTTTTTGTGCTGAAGAGGCAGGTTTCTTAGAACTGCGTTTTATGTAAATGCATTTTGACATTAGTTTTCTGCATACACGTACTTATCCTACCTGCATTTTATGTTTTAGGTGCCACTCAGAATAATCACTGAACTTCTGTAGTATTTTAATGCAATTGAGTAGCAATATTAAGTACAAGTGAAGACAGAGCTGATCAACAGCAAAATCTTAGTTTTCTGTTTTTAGCCAGGGTGTATGTGCTTGTGCTCTACAGCAGATGTTTCTGCCTTTGAGGCAATTTCAATGCTGAGCTATTTTAAAGACAGATTATTCTACATGAAAAAGTAAATTCATAATTAATTCTACTTTCAACTTTTCGAGACTGCTTTTTTTTTTTTTTTGTTACTGAGGGAAAACTTGTTACTGCCTAAAACATAAGCTCTGAGAGTTCATATAATTCTTGTTTCATCAGACAGTGTTTCTGTGGCAAAGGATATTGCATTCTGACCAGAGATGGCTTTGATTTATACCTAACATTTAGAAGCAGGATGTGAGTCAGATAACTAAAGGCTGTCATTATATAACTGAAGAGGTGCATGTCAGCCAGACCCCATTAGAACACATTGCTTAAAAATTCTGCCTCTCTCTGGGATACACTATGTTGACAACACTTTTATCTTCCCTGTCTGCCAATATAAACCTTGTTTATTAATTAAGCCTGGACAAGACTCACTTAGTTTGGAGACCCTGAATATGCAACCCCTCCTCAAAACCCTCTGCCAACTTTGCTTCAGTTTCAGGGTACCCACATTATGGTAACAGAGGTCACTTTGCTGAGCAGAAATAACCAATATTGGTAGCTCTCTGAATGCACTTGTACATTTTCTGGAAGAGTATTTCTACGGCTTCTTGTAATGTGGCAAAAATGAGATGCTGTGGTGGCCTGTGATAGTGCTTGCTTGTTCTGGCCTTCTAGAATGGAAGTTGGAGAAAACTGTGGAATTGTAAGTGGTGTTGTCTTGCAATTCCACGTGCAAGTGGTTTAGCATGTGATTTAGCATGTGTCCTTACTGCAAAATGGGAAAGGTGCTTGTCCAAACGAAACTCTCTAGATTTTAGTCATCAAGATAGCAAAGGCTTAAACACCAGCAAATTCGGTTGAAATGTTCTGGATAGAGAAAAAGCCACGTGAAAGTGCAGTTTGAGATGCCTTTTCAGCAAAACTTATTAGACACATCAACCCCAGGTGAACTGAGGCATCTCTATAGCTCTGTGCAGTGTTGTGTCCCAGGGGCAGTATAGTTGCACCTGAGCAGCACAGCGGGAGATGCAGAGCCAGCTGCCTTTGGCATGCTGCTGCACTGACTCAACAACATCTCTGTTCCAGAGATGTAGGTTTTTCTTAGTTCAGGTACCTTAGTGGAGCAGTACAACATTACACAAATACACCTTTGATGTGAGACACTCTGTTCATATTCTTAAAACTCCTGCTGTTTTGACTTTGCCTTTTTCTTTACTCTTCAATGGCTGACATTTTGCTTTTTTTCATGCAGTTATTAAAATTATGTGATTATATTTGTGTTCCTTTCAAGGGTTGTTGGTGTCCAGTTTATTTTATTTTGGGATAAATACTATATTGTAAAATATATGAGAAAACAATCTGAAGAATGTGGTCTTGTGGGTACAAACACACCTCTGAATGGGGCAGACTAAGTTTTAGGCCTTGGGATAGCTTCTTGTTTCACTACATCAGTGGAAGCTGCTGGTGATGTACAGTGATAGCAAGCATCTCTTAAACAAGAAAGGAAAGGCCACTAATGTCAACAGCAGAAGCAGTTGTTCTGCATGGCCTTACGGATGGAATTTTCTTTTTTTTTTCAGGTTCCAGTGTGTATATTTGCAGTGTGTGTATTCTTGACAATTTCTGGTTCGGAATTAAAGTGCAGCTTCAGACAATACAGCAACACTTTCTGTTCATCTCTCTTTTGCTACAGTATAAAATCTTGTGTGATTAATGTTCTATTTTATTTTTTATAGTCTTCCAAAACTCTTTTATTCGACATAGAGCAGGGGGAGAAAATTTTGGGACTTTATAGTTCTGATCATCTTTTATACAGGTCACAAGTTCTTTTTTCAAGTAGATTTTTATCTTTCATAAATACTAAGGCAATATTGGTTCTAATGGTCAAATAAAAATTCTATCAACTAATTTAAGAGATAATCAACTAACTTAACAACTCCAGTGTTGGAGTTTTGGTGCCACTGTTTCCCTCCTGAATACCATTCTTCTTGTAGAACAGAAAATAGCAAGTGCGGGGAAGATGGCAATGGTGGAATAAAGAAGCAGGAGTGGAATTGGGAAGCAAAAGCTGTGTGTCACTTGGCTAAAGCAGGAAGTGGCAATCAACGATATTTTATTAAATGTAAATGGAAAAGAACAAACTTGTAAATGCTGTATTCGCATAACCCCTAGTCAATGAATGACTCAGTATCAAAGACTTTGTTTTTCATTTCAGAAACTTGGTGTCTCAGACACAGGCTATTTCCTGGAGGCAGCCATTCATCCAAATGCAACTTGTAGATCAAAATGAAAGGGTTTTAGTTCTTAATAGAAAAGAATAAAAGACAAAACTGTGGAAATAGCAGATTCCTTCTCTCCTCTTCCCCTCCCCCCCACCCCAAGAAAACCTTTTGCCACGAATTTCTTTTAGTAATTTTGTATTGAATTACATAATACTGTCAAACTTCTTGTCCAGTTTGCTCAAAACAGTATTTGACTAAGCTGACAGCTATTACAAAAGCCTTTACTTGAGACCAAATCATCTTTTCATTGCTGGTGAAATGCCTTAGAGAATCTGAAACAAAACTGAATAGATTGCATTTTGTAACTATTAACAAGCCTTCTTTCTAGGTATATAAATGTCAAAAATGGTAAAACACTTAAAAAAAAAAACTCATGCCTATTTAATATCGCCAGATCCCATCAGTTTTAAACAATTATTCATGTTATATCAGCTTTAATGGTGCTGAACATGGTACAGGATTTCCCTTGGCTTTAACCTACTTTTACTATTTATGTGAAGTAACTTTTCTTTAATATATATGAAATCCACTTTTTCCTTATGTACTTTGGACCTTATTTTTATTTTTTACACATACTGTATTTGTATTGTGCTATATTGAAACATTTTTTAATTTTAATTTTAATTCCAAACTTAAAGAGTAATTACTTTTGAACAATTTGAATAAATTAATCTGTAGGTGAGTTGTATTTTAGAGAAGTAGAATATAAATTAGCTTGTGCAAAGGACAGACCAAATCCCAGTTCCAGAAGATTCTTGAGAATGTCCTTAGTTTTCAGTCCTTAAATCATACTTGAGTATAATTCACTCCATTGTACTTCCCTGGTTTACATCAGATTTCAGCTCAAGTTTTGCAAAGCATATAAGCATGTGTTTAAGCTTTGCTGTTAAAAAAATCAAAAAGTAAAACTAATTCAAAATATGCAAACAACATTTGCACTTGTTTTTATTTGCCTTCTGGTTTTGTATATTCGGATAATATTTTCAAATTTTAGCACATCTATTGAGACCAGCAATGTACTTGACAAATATAGCAACGTAATTCCTATGAACTAGTTCTTTAAGAAAAGCACATCAAGACTCTCACAAAATGTTATGGGCACTCTCAACACGGAGTTGTCTCAAAGAAACTACTTAATGCTGAATTATGGATTACATCTAATAGCAAAATGAGTAAGCAAATGTTTTAACAGACTACTTCTGCCAACCTAGCTTTTTCCTCAGGCTTCTCTTAAGCTGGGTATGAATTAGCTTTGGTCCAGAAACTACACAACTATGTCTGTGCATTGCTAATTTGCTCTGCTATGTCTCACTGTCTTCCTGGTTTTGGAGGCTGGTGGTTCATACCTCTTCTCTAAAATGCTGTAATTGAAGGCTTTTGTGTTTTGCATATTTAATCTGAAACTTTTTGTATTTCATATTTCTTTTTTAGTATTAAAGTTGTTCTGTTTCTCATTAAAATCTGTACCCTATGCTGCAGTTGATATTTTTGCAGCACTGACTGCTTTGAATTGGCTTCATTTTCATTAGACAATGGGTAACAAATCGCTATGCTGAAGAGTTTCCCTAACAGTTAATGTTTTATAAATACATGGCCATTATGTATCACAGTATGGTACTTTAAAAACAGCTCTATTCATATCATCCTTATGGTACAAAAGAGAGAATAAAAGGTAATTATGTGATGCTTCACAAATCTGTATTTAAAGTGATTAAAAATTGGGATGATATTTCCCATTGTGAATCTTCTGAGTAATGACAATCAATAATGAAAATACACAAAGAAATGGAATTAAGCATTCCACTTTTTTTTGCATATCCTGTTTTTCCAATTGTCTAAATAATAGCATGGTTTTTCAATAACATTTTTTTTTATTTGTTTCTCTTTCGTGTTGTGGTTAATTACTTTTATAATGATCAAAGAAGCCTAGGAATCTTGATTTACAATTTCTAAACTAGAGAGTTTACTTCTCACAGTTCCAATTTTTCTGTGATTATGGTCTATTAATGTTACCAAAGACTTAAAAGTGCTTCAGAGGCTGAGGCTCACTTCAAGAGCAATGGAAGCTGTGAGAAATATTGGGAAGACAGAGCATGAACAATTAAGTTATTCTACCAGAATAGGCTATAATCATGTTCCTACTGTGTATTGCTTCTAGTCTTCAGAGCTGTGCACATAAGCTAAGTATTTAAAAGTCTGATGTTAGAAAAGGGCTTCTGCCAGCTCTCTCCATCTCAGCACTGCCTGAGGGTGGGATTTGTTTGACCTAACTCCAACTGTCAGAAAATTAGGTGTCTAAAAAATATCAGTCACCTATTGCGGCACAAAGGAGACAGGTCCACAGGCATACAGATTTATCAGTGAGGTTCATAGCTGGTGGCATACATTGACAGTCAAAATAGCTTTTGGGAAAAGACAAAAACAGAAGAGGAGAGAGAGGAAAGAGAAAGGGAAAGCTATCCCTCTTGGCAGTCAGGGGAAAGAAGTGACAGGGTCTGCAGCTGAGCGCTCCCTGGCTCTGCTCCCAGCAGCAGCAGGTGGTTTACCAACACATAACTGGAAAACTTCTGTAGTAACTATATGGATGTCTTCAAGATCTGCTCAAACTGTCAGGTGTTTGTGGGCATGATGCTGTTAATACTGATAGAAGTACACTTTGGGGACAGGTGCTGCAACTGGTTAAACTGTATGCATGCATTTTATTTATTCCACTGAATAACGAAAATGTAGGCAAAGGATGGAAGAGAAGTGACTCAAATCAACAGCAGTTATTTCATATCAGAATGCACCATAAAAACTTTTAGGCTTGCAGATGAAAGGATATAAGAATAGCAGTGGGAAAATACTGCCATAAGGCTTTGGGAGACTGCTGTGGTGACTTTGATGGAAGGCTTTGGGAAAACACTGTTGTGGTGACTTTGTGAGTAACAGACAGAGCTGCAAATAGAAGGCCCTTGGAGATAGAAAACACAAAGACACTGTTCAACACTGTCTTGGGAAGGGATGGACCACCCCAGGGTGGATGCCTGTCTCCCCTGGCAGCAGCAGGATTTCTATTGAAGTTTGTTGCTTAGCTTTTAGTTAATGCAAGTTGAATCCTACTCCATATACACACATCTGACAGCATGACACTTTTAATAATGAAGTTATATATATCTGCCCTAAGGAATCCTCATAGGCCATGCTCCTGGTAATACTGTATTTTTTCTTGGTGTGCTTTTAGCTATCTTTACCTAAGCAGCTTCTAGTAGAATACTTTTATTTATACCAAAATTACAGATACTGTAAGAAATTGACACTCTTCTAAAGTGATCTGATAAAATGGCTTTGTCCGCACTCAGCAGTTGCAGCATTTCAACTATACAAGGAAGCTGAAAAAAGCTAGCATGCAATAACTGAAAATTGTGCCTAAATATTTCAGCAGCACAGGTTGTTATGTCATCAGTTATATCTTGCTTATCCAGGCTTATTCCCATAGGTTTTAATGAACTGCTTAGAGTAGTAGTACTTCAGTCCCATTAGCAGCTGGAGAGGTAAAACAATTTCAGTGGAAGGAATCCCTTCCATCACAGGAATAGTTACACAGTCACAATACGTCATGTAGAGCAGGGCTAAGAAACCATTGTAGGATGATTTACTGACTACAGCACTGGGCTTTTTATTCTCTTCCCTGTCTTCTACCACCTGCGGTATCCAGTTTTTAAGTTAGATTGTTCCTTTGACAGAGCATCACTCATGCAGATCACTGTCCTGTTAAGGTTATTCTGATATATTCCCTTTGTGTGACTCCCTCTCTGAAGATCAGGCTCTTCACCCAAGCCTACAAGGTTGAAGGACTGCCTGCAGTTCTAGCTATCCTCTTTAGTTCAGGAGTGAAAGGACTAGCAGAAATAAAACTAGTCCCTAGGCTTTTTAACATACAGTATCACAAGTATAGTGAACTGGCTTATCTGATCCCAGCTTTTGTATTGCTCATCTCTGCCTCATTGAAGTGTCTACTTCTATCTTTTGATGGGTGCTGTATTAATCTGTAGTTCATATTATGCTACCATAAACCTACAAACACACGAATGCCAACAAGCAGTTGCATCCAGGAATGAAGCTAAGATGGTCAGATTGACATAAACACTTTCATGTGATTCCGTGGCAGCTTCTCTTCCCAAGGAGTATAGATAATCACTGTTTCTACCTGCAGTAAGAAATATGCTTGATGACCAGCAGTGAGCTTCACTTGTTTGGCTGAAATGCATCAATAGTATCTTCAGCAGTCATGAAGTAGCACTTTTTAAAACATTTGTGTAAAATAATTATCAGCTTTGCAGGTATAAGAGTATAACAGAGTGATGTTTTTTGACAGCTTAACTAAGTTTGAAAGCATCAGGCACTGACACTTAGATAATAACACTAGTAGGAATGTTTTCACTGCATTAGATGCCAATTAAATTACTGATTTCATAATTATAAATCAGCATGTTACAGTGGATAATTAATGTTGTCACACTCAAGTTGAAATACTTTTTATGAGCATAAGACTTTTCTCTGTTGATTTGCTAATTCAGGAACCAGAAAATATCATATATCATCTTTTAGTATTTGAATACATGTCTTTTACGATTCCTGCTCCTGCCTGCAGCCATAGCTGCACACTGTACTATATAATGGCTTAATTTAACTAGTGTGGACAGTGTTCAGAAGGGGCACAGTGATCTCCAGGGAAAGAACTCTCCATATGAAGTTAAGACTTGATTTGGGGGGAAAAAAAAATCCAGAACACTTAAAAATAATTGCCAGATTTATAATTTTGCCAATAAGAAAGCCTGTTAGAAAGAGAAGTTGTTGGCAGCTCACAGTAGCAAGGACTTGGTGCAGAAAGTTTCATTTCTTACTACGGAGTTGCTCTGAATTATAAAACAGGTGGTGGAGACCTAGAGTAAGGTCTTCTGTCCTATAATAATAATGAAGCCTAATGCCCTCTGTCTTTTCTGCTAGCTGAACTTACTTGTCAAGCCAATCAATTTTCTGTTGATAACTCATACTAATAAATGTAGGGAACCTGACCATAGAACCCAGGGTAAACTATAGATTAACACACTATTGCCCACCTTTGAGCAGAAGATATATTTTTTTTCTCAGAAATAAAAAAAATAACAATAGTTGACCATGTGTCAGCACAATAATTCTACTTGTAACCTAAGATGTGTTCTACTGATTTGGGCTAGGAAGTGGTAGGCGAAATCTCAAGGCCAGTCCCATCTTCAGGGAGTTGAAAATCACAGTTCCCCTCACCAGGAAAACACCATCAGACTAATGGACTTTTTTTGCAAAAGCAGGACATTTTCTGCAAAAACGACTTCCATCTCTCTCTTGCAATTGGGCCACCCAAAAACTAATAATGCTGAAGTGGTGGGCCTAGAAGAACAAGATACTCACTACTTATATAAAATTGAAGACTCTATTTCTATTTGCCAGAAATGAGGCTCCAGCCTCTGCTCTTTATGCCTCTCTTATTCAATATTGTTGTATTAAAAATATACCACGGTATAATTTTTATGAAGAATGAAACTTACTTGGGCCTATCAAAAGTTGCACATTCTAGTTTGTAAGGGAAGCAGGCATGCATAGGAACAAAATAGAAGTTGCTTTATGCCACCATTTGTCTTTTCCATCTACAGTTCTCTAATGCAGCCACATTGCAGCATGCCTATCAAGGTTGCTTTATTTCCCAAGGTCTTTCATTTCTTTAGTTTTCTTCACAAAAGGAAGATTCACAAAATTCTGGTCATAAAGTAGAATTGCTTTCCTGACTGCTCAATAGGATCTTGAACCCTCCAACTATTAGGTTTGAAATTGTGGAATCAAGAGACTGCCTAGTGTACACAGCAGTGGAGAGTGGCACCTGCTGACCTGTTCTTTCTTATTCACAGTAAAAAAAAATCTAAGAAAATACTTTATTTTCATTATAGATCTAAGAGGATGTGATTTTATCAGTTCATGGCTTTATGGTAAATGTTTATGAATTTAAACAAGAAAAAAGGGAAAATAAAACTAGTCTATTTTAATGTAATTTTTCACTACTAAAATGTTATATTCTTGAACAATTTCTGTATTTTCCTTATCAGATATAGTGGAAAGATAATTGTGATGCTTTTATGAGTAAAGAGGAACAATGCAGTGATTATTTCCAGTGTTCTACGTACATGTGTATTCTCTCTTTTTGACATTACACAGCTGTGAAACATTTATTTGAAAGAATTAGTTCTGGGTGGTTTTTATGCCATTAATAATTTTGTAGTCCACAATTTTCAAAATTGAAAACCAAACCTATTTTGATTATTGAAACAAAAGCGACACTCTCTTTATAAATATTTATATACACCTGAAGTTAATCAGTTCTCTGTTCTGGAATTAGCTGGCTTGTTTGCCTTGGTGTGTTGCCAATTACCAAGAACCCAGGGATACTGTCAGCTGACAGCTGGAGAGAGATCCCAAGCCCTGCAGCATACGGTTTGCTGTGTTGTACAAAACCCTGAGCTCATGGTATTAATGCTTTAATATTAGTTATTAGAAACTCCATCAGCAATCTGTATGCTACTTTTTAATAAGGAAAATATGGAGCTAGGACCCTGCAAGGAGCTGTTTTCCTCAAAATCATATTTAATTTGCTGTTTGAAAATGCAGCTTTTTTTTTTTGATTGGTATTCAAAAAGGGGTTGGTGAGGAGAAAAACAAACCAGGAAAAATCACAACAAAATAAACAGAATTGGGGTAGAGGGGAGAAGAAAGAAGACTTTTTACTGTCCAGGAAGGTACATAATTCAGCATGATTTCTCAATAGAACACATTTAGAGGATTATTAAAGGGCTTTATTCATAAGAATCTAGCTTTAAAAGAAAAATGTATACTTTGAGAATGAAATATTTATTATTACTTTATGGTTGTACTTTTGAAGTCCAAAAGTGAATTCAAATATTTTTTTCTATAAATGGTTATGAATGATTGACTTTTTTCTAGCATGGTCTATACAAGCACAAATACAGTACCAACATAACAGGTACAATACAGAAACACAGCTCCCTTCTTTTAAGAGTCAGAATAAATCACAGTTGTTTTCATAGTCTGTTTATGCTTGAAAGGCTGGATAAATAAAGCAAAATCACCTCAGAGGATCAGAAAGTTAAGCCTCACAAGAGTGAGCAACACTGAAGGTATGTTATTTATTTTCCATCTTTAACATGATTCTTCTCTGGAGAAGGATATATTCTAGAGACTATATTCTCCATATACCCTTAAATATATTTATATAGAGAGAGGGCAATGCTCCTTATATTTTTTATATGATCCATAAGAGTGCTGCTGATGTTACATACTCCTGAAATCCCTGCCACGACTGTGAAGGAGTAACCAGTCAGAACCTATGGCACGGGTTGTGGCTGGAGTCGTAAATATAAGAGGTCCACCAGAATTACACATAAACAATTCCAGATTAGTATTGATCCATTTCTACATTATTTACAGTTGCCCTTGAGTGCATGTGCATGCTTTTAATGGAGCTTAGCTGTATTAGAATTCAAGCTAAATATCACATTAGAAGCCCCCCCAGGGAGAAAAGCTTTCTGAGTACAGTAATAATAGAAAACATATATCTGTGGAGTGCTAGAGATGACTGTATAACCTCCTGTGTTGGCTGCTACATAGTTTAACACATGACTGAGCAAAGTAATGATATTTGTTGATAACGTAGAAGTAGCATATGTATTTAAAGTGCTAAAATTAAAATTGCCACATTTCTTCCTTTGTCTGAAGAAGTTTCATCACTGAATTAAAACATCAGGGGAATAATAACAAGAGAAGTGAAGAAAACTTTTTCCACAGAGAAATATGAAAACAAAAGTGTGGTGGGAGTAAATGACCTTCCATGTTTCATAAGTTTAAATAGGCTCCTGATGGCAGCACACTGATGAAGGGCAGGTAACAATCCCACTGTTTCCGTCAGGGATTGCAATCACTGTCAGAGAGCTTGTCATGTGTTGTCTATGGGAGCAGCAGCAGAGAAGAGTGCAAATTTGAAATCGGTGTTACCTGTCAAGAAAGAGATTGTGAGTTATTTTGAAATATACACATCCCTCATTTTATTTTTGGCAGTTTGAGCAGATCCACAAGCAGAACTGCTGCATCAGCATTTTCCCTAAAAAAGCTACACAAAGATACTTAGGTAGTGTTAGAAAAAATGTGTGTTCTGTGCAAGGAGGAAATGATCACGTGCATGGGTGCCACCAGTGCTCCACAGAAGTAGGGTTGTGTGTTGTCGTGGTTTAACCCCAGCTGGCACCTAAGTACTACACAGCCACTCAGTTTCCCGTTCCCTTGTGGTGGTATGGAGAGGAGAATCAGGAAAAAAAAAGGTAAATCCTGAGGGGTTTAAGAACAGTTTAATAATTTAAATAAAATATTATATTAATAATAACCACAATAATAATTAAAATAATAATAAAATTTAATAAAGAGAGAGAGAGGAATAAACACCACTAAAAACAAGTAATGCACAGTACAGCTGCTCACCCAACCTGGCCTGAGCAGAGATCTGCCCTTCCAGTTGACACCACCTAGTTTATATGCTGGGCATGATGTGCTGTGGTATGGAATACCTCTTTAGCTAGTATGGGTCATGTGTCCTGTCTCTGCTCCCTCCCATCTTTCTGTGCCCTTCCTCACTGGGAGAGCATGAGACTGAAAAGTCCTTGATCAGGGTAAGCATTACTTTGCAACAAGTAAAACCTCAGTGTGTTATCAGCACTGTTCCCAGACTAAAGTCAAAGCACAACACTACATCAGCTACTGAGAGTAAAATTATACCAGCTGAAACCAGGACGTGGTTAGCAGCAGTTAAACATGGCAGCATTGGTGTCAGTCAAACTTCTTGATGGGGCACCTGGAGATGTGCTGCTGGCGCCTCATTGTATCACTTTTTTCTGGGTACAGTCTGCTTTCTATTTGTG
The DNA here is from genome assembly GCA_032466535.1 of Forpus xanthops. Taxonomy (NCBI): domain Eukaryota; kingdom Metazoa; phylum Chordata; class Aves; order Psittaciformes; family Psittacidae; genus Forpus; species Forpus xanthops. The sequence goes on along the minus strand of JASSUY010037570.1, from coordinate 23,421 downwards.
AGCTGCAAGGATAGCGGATAGCAGTCAGCAGAACAGCCTGACTCTGTACCATACACTGTTCTCCTTTACCCAGGACAATTTTCTTTCTCAAGTTGTGTTGACATTAGCAACGAAGCTGTTGTAGTATAACTAAAAGCAGCTCCAGCTACCTGCAGAATGATTCAGGAAAAAGGCAAGTTCTTTATAGGATAAGAGTATAAGACTTGCTAGCATGAGATTCATGAATATTTTTTAATAGCTGATGTCAAGTCACCCAGTATTTGGGTAGCAAGAGCACTGGGACGAAAGTGTGTCTGGTGCCTATGTTTCTGGAAGGAACTAGAGGAAGGAAAGGGGAAACACTACAGAAAAGATGGTCGAAAGGCTGCCTATTACTTTTACTGAGAATGTCCTCTTCTGTTTGGCTCAATTCTGATTTCAAGAGCCTGAGACTATGCCGAAAGACAGTGAAGGAGAAAGCAAACTGTACAGAACTTTTTTGTGAAAGTCATATCCTTGACTTGAGATAGTGCCTGCGCTTTCAGCAATTTGGAGGACCTGAGTGGAACAGCACATTCTTGCCTAATTGAGTAAATTCTTCTGACAAAGCCTGAAAGCATGGCCATGGCTATACTGCTCCTTGAGCTAGCTCAAATATTTCTGCATCATGTTGTCCAATACATGCAACTCTAAAATTTTCTTTAGGCGGAAAATGGAGCAAAGGAGATGTCTATCTGTACTCTCTTGCTTAGTTAGACAAGTTGCTTAACTTTCTGCAGGTTTTGCTTCCCGGAAGCATTTTACCAGTTGTTTCATCCTGGAGAAATATGGCAACAGAATCATCTAGAAGTCCTTAGAAAGTCAGAGAAAGGACGTGAGGGACTAATAATGGTCCCATCACTATCAACACTGTATATGTAAGTCTGAAAAAATGAGACTGCTTTCCGCTGACCCGAGTGTTCTACAAGCAACAGAGTCTATCAGATTGCAAGGAGTGGCCCTCACCTCCTGGGGCATGTGGTCACCGCCAGCATTTGTTTCTGCATTCCCTGAATAATTATAAAATGAATTTTAACACCCTGTTCTATGCAGTTATAAGTTTCAGTTTTGGATTTGTTTTTCTGATGTTGAATTTTTCCAGCTTTCTTTTTGTTTGATCACACCTTGTTGACTTAATTTTTCATTCTTTCTCAGCACTCATTCCCCTGTGGGTAAAATGTAATTTATTGCTTATATGACTGAGCTTTGCATACATGCCTGTGCCCAGTGCAAGAGCTACTCGCTAGAGATGTGGACCAAAGGCTATATGCACACAGTTAATACTTTGACTTTAAACATTTATTTTTTTACCAGTGGCAGTGCAGAAGATCTAGGATTTCTTTTTCTCTGTTTAATCTTTGGTGTAAGGATATTGTCACACATACGCTGGAAATGGGTATCACTGACTTCAGTGTACTTCTAGCACTTCACAGCTAGCTTTTCATACTGTATTTATTGTTTTGTAAATATGCAACAACGCTTGCCAAATATTGCTTAAGAAAGCATGAGGGACCTTAAAGATGTGTCAGTCTCATCAAAATCATCTTTCGCTGAGGTGATTTTTTAAATTAGTTTTTAGAGCAATAAGCTTAAAGCTTGGTGAAGCAGTTCCATTCAAGGAGATGCCTTGTTTAGAAAATGGACTCCTTTGTTTTAGATTAACTGTCATCACAGATTTTGGGTTTTTGCACTTATCATATTCCAAGCTCCATGGAAATTCTTTGAAGACTTCATCTTAATATGTTTTCAGATAGCATTGGAAATTTATAGTATTACCTTCTGTCTTTAAAAGCCATCAGGTTATGGATTCCTTTCTATGAATTCCTGAGAACGGGGCCACCAGAATAAGGGAAAGAAGCAGCTATATGCCAACTGATCTCATGGAGTCTGTATTCACTGTTTAAATGCTTACTTTGTAGAGCTAAACCAGATCATGCAAAAACTACCAGCACATCCATGAATAAAAAAATATTTTGGCTTATATACTATTTACTGCTGCAAAGCTTCTGAGTTTTTATAAGAAAATATATCTTAGTCTATTAAAGTAAGAAAAATTAAATAACAGAAAACTTTCAATTACTTCAGCATTCAGTTCTGTCCCATATGCAAGTGTCACTCTAGCAAACCAACCAAACCTGCAAATCTGTGTGTTTCTAGCAGATGGTCTTGGAACTGAGGCTTCCCTTGGGACAATGGGGAAGAAATCCTTGGGGTCCTGCATGCTATTATAGATGCACCAGCTGGATAAGCTGGGCTCCCATGGTCCATGGGCTGTGTGTGAGTGACGCCATGCAGATCTGTTACATGCCACCTAGTCTCTTTGGAGACTCATCCCCTTTTTGACATCACAAATATGTATAAAATAATTCCCTGTTTGGTACAGCTTGAGTGGTGAACAAAGAAGAATATTGCATATGGGTGCACAGCATAAAACTTATCTGTTTTATCTATACAAATTGCATTTCACTTCACCATGGTAAGCTTGATATGCTGTATTTCTGGAGCCTACCTATTCCACACAAAAGTGTCAGTTTTCTTCCTGCTAAAAAAAGGTGAAATGACTAGAATACTGTTTCCCTAGTATTTATCTGCCCTGTGAAGATATGAAAGCATGTTCAGAGAATGTAAGAAAAAGACAGATAAAATGCAAGTGATATTATGGAACTATCACCACAAAAATGGAGAAACAATCCAGTGAATGCTAATCTTTAGCCAGTCTAGCAACAGTGTTGAAAGAAACGCTGGGTTTTTTTAAGTCTTCATATTTTCTCAAAGATTCATAGCAACCTTACAGGAAAAGAGAACAATTATTCTCTTGAGGTCATATACAATAGGACACTAAAATGTAAAAATTAGTTTTCTGTGTTTTGTTATGTATTATTATGATAGGGAACAAAGAGTTGAAAGGAGTTAAATAGTTTGGGGTTTGGTGGTTGGGGTTTTTTTAACCTATGATTCACTAAACAGTGTCTTATGAAGTCTTGCATTACTTGTTACAAGCGCTTTTTTATGATGATTCTTGGCTGTAAGAATTCTGCCTATTGATATCAAAACCGCTTTGTGCAAATAGTCTTTGCTCTTTTGTTCCACTGACAATATGCAAAACTTTTCTTGTATCACTCGTGATGTTTCACTATCTGAACTTCGAAATTTCTAAATTCAGTCATCTGTTTAATCAATATATTTTATAAAACAGCAATGCTTTAGGATTGTTTTCTGTAGTTCCAGGCACCATTAGCATAAGGAATGACAGTGGTTTTGTGAGTTTGTTAAAAATAGTGTTTCTACTAGCTGTTGCAGAAAACTACAATTACATTTCCTTTGTGTTTATATTTTAGTCATGTTACAAAATGACTATAATTATGTAGAAAAGAAAATGATGATTATATGGTCAGCTTTTTACATCTCAATACTACACAAATATTTTTATGTTACATGCCTGAGTTACTCTCATAGAACAGTAAGTGGTACAAGTTTCCTTCTGGTCTTAAAACAGTCTGTTTGTGGTATATTTCGGGTTAACCTCTGTAGGTTGTAACCACCAAAGTAAGCCCTACAAGAGTCCTCATGATGAGCACAATGGATGATGTAGGGACCTCATAGGAATAAAAGACAAATAGCATTGGAATATTTCATCCTTGTTTAAAAGGTACGAAATTAGAAAACAACTATAACTTTGAAACACTGAAATGAGGTTGAGCTTAATTAGCTGGTCCGGCAACCAACTCATTCAGATCTCATCTCCAGTTAGATTTTGATCACTGACAAATTCAAACAAGAATCTTCTCTGCTTTTTGATCAAGAAAAGAAAGCATGTGAGCAAATTTGGCATGTGTACATTCTTAACTGTTGCCTGGACAGGCAAATTAGATTTTCTTGCATTAACTGCTTTCATAGGTTGCTTTCTTGCGTATTAGAAGTTTTGCATCTGTGACACTGGTGAAAGAATTTTTTAAATTAAAAATACTCTTTGCCCTGACTATGCTGCGGGTTCCAGCTGCCATCAAGGTGCAAGAGGAAAATGCTTCCTTTAAACAGTCATAGCTGTGACTCCCAGCCATGGTAGATTCCCAGCTTCTAAACCAAAGTGAACGCTTCTGAAAAGTGGCAGGCAAGTACACTGCATGTCTGGGGCTTTGCTGTATTCACTGGGAAAAAGAAGTGTCCTACTTAAAATTGCTGCAACCTAAGGAACCTCATTGTGTGTAACTTTTGAGTCCTAGGTAGGGGATAATGCCAAATAAATCATTCAGCAAGTGCTTTGTTTGGGAAATAGAACCCAAAAGGAAATTTCAGAAATTTGTATCTTTAAAGTTGTTTTGGTTTAATGGAACACTTGTTTGAAACCTTTTTTCTTCTCTCTTATCAGCTTAGTTTTCTCTGTAAGCATAGAATTCAAAATATAACTGGATAAAAAAATACAGAAAAGCTTCTTTCCTAATGTCAAGATAATTTTTAAACATAATACCCAGCGGATAAAAGTATGAATGCCACCTCAAAAACTGGGTCGCTCATCACTCTTCTTAAGAAAAGTTATATTTCATTCTTACAGTGTATCAGGAAAAAAACTTAGTACTTTGATAGGAGTAAAAAGCCACTGCTAAAACAGCAGGATAAGTTTCAAATTATTTTTATTATTCCAATTCACCTTGTTTCTCTGAAGATTTCTTCTGGAAAACTTTTTGAGGAATGAACCAAGTAAATTCTTTTCTAATATTCTTTACTACCTAAATGCTGGTAACTTTATTTGAATCTGGAGTCATGAAATGACCTAACTTGTTTCCCAGTTGCTGCCAGGGGTTTTCTAGACAACTGAAGACTTTTTCAGAATACCTTCTGTGTTGCCCTTTCTTTATCTTTATTACAGTGATTATCTCAATCTATACTAAATAGTGGTGAACTTCTTTTGCCCTTCTTACACTTATGCTCTGCATGGCTCAGGGTGCAGATGCTGAATGTACTTATATACTAATTCAGCACTTCTCGTCCCCTTAAGAAAGCTAAATAAAGTTTGAAAAAGGGGAGGGAGGGAGAACATTTCTTCAATAAATGAATGCAGCATTTTTTAGGTCAGACCCTCATTAGTGGAAATCAATGTATCATCATTGACTTCCATGGAGCTATGGCAAATTACATCAGCTCAGAGTCTATATGCAGCTATGATATTTGCATTTGTTGAGGCTTTGAACAAGTTCTGTAAAGCTTTCATATGGAATAGGTTTGTTTCACTGTGAGTTCTTATATTCTCTTTTTGGAGTGTTTGGAATTTGTGGGTTTTCAGATTTTCAATAGTGCTAGAAAGTATCATATTACTTGCTCTGCTGGGATATCCTAATTACCAATGCTGAGCAGAAATTGTTTCGAATGTAGTGTGAACTGCTGCACCTCTGTTCATTTTGCACTTTTTAAAATTAATCTGTTTGATCAGAAATGTTTCTATAGAAATTAACTAAATGATGGCAGCTGTTACACTTGAGTTCTTGAACCTGAAAGTTTGTCTGTGCAAGCAGTCATTTGAGAAGCTGTAGTAGTTTAAGCCCAGCCAGTTACTCAGCACCACACAGCCATTTGCTTACCCCTCTCCTTCCTCCCCCAGGGGCATTATGAGGAAGAGAATCAGAAAAATGCAAGCTCCACAGATTGAGATAACGACAGCTTAATATCTAATGTACAAAATAATAATAATGGTAATAATAATAGCAACAACAATAATGATGGGAATAACAAGGAGAGACATTAAAATAAAGGGGGAAGAGAAAGAAAACAATAGCACAAGTGATGCACAATGCAATTGCTGACCTATATGCAGCCTGACCTGAGCAATGATTGGTCCCTTCCAGGTAACTCCCCCTAGTTTATATACCGAGCATGATGTGCTGTGATATGGAATTCCCTTTGGCTGGTATGGGCTTGTCCTGTTTCTTTTCCCTCCCAGCTTCTTGTACCCCTCTACACTGGCACAGCATGAGAGACTGGAGTCCTTGATCAGGGTAAGCACTACTTAGCAACAACTAAAACATAGGTGTGTTATCAGTATTTTTCTCAGATTGAAGCCAAAATACAGCACTGTACCAGCTGCTGGGAGCAAAATTAACTCTACCCAGCTAAAACCAGGACGCAAATATAATTAATTTGCACAAATATACTTTGAAATAAGATTATTCTTTTTTGCAAAGCCTATTTGAAAGTTAAAAGTTTTTCTTCAATTTTTTTTTTTTTTTTTTTTTTTTTTTTTTACTATTTCTGATTTTAACCTTATTTGATGGCAAACCATCATTGTCCATATGAGCCTCCACGGGGCTTATAACTTGTGGGCAAGCTTCAGAAAAACACAAGTGGAGTCTTCAGAAAAACATAAGTGGAAGTTACATGCATGCTGTGACAGCAGCAAGCCTAAAGGCACAGATTTCTATTCTGGATAAATAAGGTGCAGGTGATTTGAATTGTCTGCCCCACTGGTCTCTAGAGAAAAGCATGAAGAAAGGAGTAGCACTTTCTGGACACAAATCTTCTCAGACATTGATTTAAAAACGATTCTTTCTGTGTACTCCTGGAAGTAGTCTTTTTAAATGAAATAAACTTGGTAAATTAAACCATTTTCTCAGACACCCATCAGTTCCTGCTGGCACTGAGACTCCAGGGCAGGGCTTGAGGACACAGCTTCAAACATGTCTGTGACTAGTCAGTGCTTAATTCAACTTTGCCTTTTGCTTTTCCCATTGCCTTTATCTTGATCCTTCAAAAACCAGAGGTAGAAGAGGAAGATTTGCTGAATGTCAGTACTGCTACTTTAGTCTGAGTGAAAGGGAGCAGAAGTAACACAGGTGGCACTAGCATTTTGGTAGGCTCACACAATTATTTCAATTTTCTGGCATCCAGCTGCCTCTGACATCCACTGTAGTCTCTGCTGCTGTGTGCATAGTGAGCCTTAAGATCTGGGGACTAGCCTTGGATGATCTTTTTGGGTTACAGGTTGTGACAGATCAACCTAATCTGCCAACAATGCATAGATGGTGTGTAATGCAAAATTTACCTAAGGGTGAATTCTAAGAAAGCAAGAGAGCTCTCTCTCCATAAGCATCTGCTTTGAAAAGATGGTATTTTGCTGATGGAAATTTTGTTTTGCGCTTTTCCCAGTGTTGCCAGTGTCCCTGATTTGTAATCACAGCTATATTTTGTGGTCTTTTGGAAAGCCCAAGTCAGGTCAGCACATAAGAACCTCATTTTTCATTGAAGAACAAATTAAAATAGGCCTCATTTTGTAGGAAAAAAAAATAAAACCTAGAAAACCTGCCCTGATTGCACGGGGAAAGCTTGACCACCAGAAAAGGTAACAAAATAATGCCTCTTTTAGCACAAGTGTGATAGGTGTGTGTGGGGAAAATCCTTTTTTCTTATTTTAATTCAAATGAGGATTTTCAGCTGCGGATTTTTTATTTTTTGTGCTACATCAGTGGTGAGAACTCCTAAGAAAATTTATATTCTGCATGCCTTCAAAGCTTGTGGGTGGAATACTCATGTGGAGCTAAATCAGTACTCCTCAAGTCCAGCCTGCTATACTAGGATGAGGGGCTAGCAGAGTCTCCGCTTAACTTCTTGCACACCATTTGCAAGCTCTTTGCACAAAGTATTCATATTAATGTAAGTGAGAGTCTTTTACTGGGAAAGGCCCGGTAGGGCTGCTTTTAAGTTTTATAGATTAATTCAGAGATGTTATGGGGGCAGACTACAGCTGAAAGAGCAGATCTGCTGGACAAGCTTTATGGCTAAACAAACTTTCTATGCATACAGAGAATTTCCACCACTCTTCTGAATGGCCTGCTGAAACATTATCACAAGTGGCATTGTTTCAATATGTTTACAGCTTCTGCTTATTTCAAGTTCATGTGTTTTTACCACCCCATGCCTGAGCTACCTAAAGACATACACTTAATTTCCCAAACTGACATTCATGAGAAGTTATGTGCTCACTTGCTAATGTTAATTGGCTTCTGAAAAAAAAAAACAAAACAAAACAAAGAAGAAGTTTTTCAGATAGTACAGGTCTTGATATGTTCAACAGAAATAGAGAGGAAAATATTCACCAAAATGAAAATAAAGTCTTTTCAAGCATTCATCTTCCTTTCTCAGTGAAGCAACTTCTGTCACTCAGTTGCCTATCCTTGACAATCTTCATTTCTCACATTCCTCTTTTTTGGTTGTTCTCCCCATTCTTCCTATCAGTTTCAGCTGATGAAACACTACAAGACAAACGCAGTGATTCCTGGTGGTCTGTTCTGTTTTTTACCTGCCTAGAAATGACACAGAAAGTGAGAGCTTCTTAAAGTGACCCTGGTTTTGTTTTGACTGCTTTCTCAGTTTGTAATAAAAACTGCACCCCTTTTTTGAAGAAAGATCTATTTTTTTTTTCCAGAACTGTCTAGTTCCAGCAGCACTGGATAAAGATCTTATATACATGTAAAACCAAACATCAGTGTTAAATCTGTATTTTGCTGGATTGACAATGTTCTCATTCTTCCCGGTAACCACAAAAAGCAGCAGATCTCCTTAGAACAGTTTGCAATAATTTTATTTATTTATTTATTTATTTCTCTCATGAAAAAAAGGTTGGTATCTTGAAGCTGTTTGATCAATGTTTGAGCTTTCTTTTTCTGTAGTCTTGAGTGAATATGACCATAGGGAGGAAATATCCCAATAGACCTGGCGCTGATCTCTTCTGTGCCAAAGTAAATCCAGAATAATTCTACCAATGTCAGTACAGCCACACCAGTAAAAGTCTAGTGGGAATATGGAATATGGCACAGTATCTCTGTAAAGAATAATGAAAGATTGCAGTGGGAATTGTTGTGCCTGCATATATCTCTGCAGGAAATCAGTGGAATTTGGTATTTTAGATGGTTGAATAAAAGAAACTTCTAGTTTTAATTAATCAGGGCTGCCTTAATTACTCTGACACATGACTGGAGACCACTGTGAAGCTTTAACCATGTCGTCTGAGACTGGACTTGAATACCTCTGCTCTGGAAAGCAAGAATGCTTTTCAAATCTGCTGTTAATATGATAATAGTTGGCAGCATTTGGGCAGGGTGGGAACTGAAATAAAATCAAATTGGAAACAAAGTCTGCTGCTCTGTCTCAAGCGCGGCTATTATGTGGTGCAGAACAATTCTTTCTGTGTGTGTTTATGAGGGAAACCAGGAAACAGATAATTTTGTTAGTACGGGCAACTTTTTTGCATTCCTCATGGCTGACAGTGTCTTTGCTCAAAGCACAGAGCTGATTTCTGAAAAAGTGTCCATTTAGACTGTTTAAACAACTGACTGGGTAGGGATATGCTGTTTTTATGGGCTGTAGAGATAGATACACAATGCATCTATACCCATGGCATTGCTTCATGCACCTGGCAGCTGTCCCTTGGAGTGCCCATGGAAAACCGGTTTCCTAACCAGCTGCAGGCCTTGCAAGCTGCTGCTCAACAGCCAGGAGGGAGGAGGGGTCTGTAAGTGACATAACAAGATCAGAGGATGCTGCCTTTGAGGGACCAGGGTTAAATCAGATCCCAGGAGGTTCGGTACAGGATTACATTGTTTTCATTGTCTGTCTGAAACATATGGAAACCCCTCACACTGGGATGTGAGACTACTGAAAACACAGATAAAACAAATAAGCTGTCCAGTCAGAGTAATTAGAACTGGAAAATAATAATTCATCTAATTTATATGTTTGTCAGTCTAAGGAGAGAAAGTGGTCAAGGATTTAACCTATTTTATAATGGGCCTGTGCTTCATTCCCAAATGAGGAAAAAGACCTTACTTTAATGGGCAAAGGTAGTGAAAAGATAAGCCATTGTGATACTCAGTTTGAGGATGTATTTACTGCTCTCTGCTGTCTGTGCATCTTTGTAAGTCAGTTCTGGTCTGTGAGATTGTTTGCATGAGGGCGCACTTCTGGGAAGCTGACGGGGCTGAGACTCTTTGGGTCGCATGCATATGATCTGATTTAGGATTCAGAGTACTGCTGTGTGGCTTCCACTCCAAAAGATAAGAAACACTTTTGTCATGGTAATACCCAGAGCTTTGTGAGAAGTGGGTCTGCAAGCAGTGTTTGATCTGTCATAGCAGCCAGGACTTCTGCTCAGTAGGGTCACCTGGTGGGGTAAGGGGCCTGGGGGTGCCTCTTGTCCAACTCCTGCTGAAAGCAAGCCAGTCACATAGCACATAACCCAACCTCATTCTGCTGAGTTTTGGGTGTTTCCAAGGACAGAGATTCCACAAGCTCTCTGAACGCTGATGGCCTTCAGAGTTAAAATTTTCTTCCTTTTGTTTGGCCAGAATTTCCTGTGCTGCATGTTGTAATCAGTGCTTCTCTTCCTCCTACTCAACATCTTTGAGGGGAGTTCTTCACACCCTCTTCTTATGTGACTGCAGATTGCAGCAGCGTCTCATTAGTCTTCCCTTCTTCAGGCTGAACAAACCCAGCTCTCTCATCCTCACCTTGCGTGTCATATGATCCAGTAATGGGTCTTCCAGTGTTCTATCTTGCCTCCTATTAAAAAATCCAGGTAACTGAAATATTCGGAAGCTGCAGTTAAAGGGTAGGACACCAGACCAAATATACAGTTACCCTCACACCGCCTAACGTTAAAATAAAGAAAAGCTTTCCTGAGAGCTTTTCTGTGGCCTTGAGCCCATGGATTAGGAAACAGAGTACCTATGGCATAGGAATGAAGAATATCCTGTGGTGTTTTTTTCAGCTATTCTTTCCCACTTACAAATTGTGTCAGGCACTACATAGTAAGATGTAGTAAGTTGCTCTGGAGAAGTGGAACAGCTGACATTTACATTTATTTGGGTTTTGTAGTGAAAATCTTCTGTGGCACTTAATCATAATGTATGCTAATTTACCCTATTCCTTTTGTCAAAAAATAGTGTTATGAGTACATGTATTTAAATACATGTGTACATAGAAATACATATATTATGAGAAATATCTTCCTAACAAATGTCCCCTTTTTAAATACCGATACTTTAACAACATTCATGAAATCTCTGGACAGGGTTGTCAGTTTGTAGTGTGCTGGTGAGCATGTGTGAGTTCCACTGGCCCTCCTCATCTTCACACTGTCACACAAAGCTGACAAGGGTCAGTAGATGCTGTGCCTTCCCTTCCCAGTAGGCACGGTGCACCCCTGCTGTCACAACTGTGACATGAATGATGTCACAGTTCCATCTATTTCTTGTACCCTTTTGCACTGTTTCTCATATAGTGTGATAGGAAGGCATCTCTCTGCACAGGGCATGGATGCTAGGTCACTGGCTGTTTCTCTTACTGATTCTCATAGAAAACAGTTTTTCTGCTAAGAACATTCATGTTGGACTTGTGTCTGAAGGGGGGTCTGCTCCCTTGAGAAAAAGTTCACTGTTTATTTTATCCGAGAACTAGTGATTTGACCAATATCTGTTGATCGTGTACCTGAGCTTCAGCTGTAACTGGCTGTACAGTTGTGCTAAAGCACTGAATTTACATTAGGAAAGAGCTCCTCTTGTCTCAGGTAGCAATTTCTATTGAATAGCTCTTGCAGGTCTGGTTCACAAGAGCCCACATAAATTGTACATGGTATGTATTTATTGAATATATGGTGTTTAATATGGAATATGTTAGATTACAAGTATATACGTAGTCTTTTGTGGTACTTTAAATAGTACCATGTATAAATGAGGTTTTGGCTGTTGTAAATACCACTGTTGAAGGGTACTTTGAGGAAGTTTGTTCATGATTATTTTATTCTTGCTTTTATTATTCAACTATTGCCTTGAGAGATTTACTGCATATTTCACACTTTCTTTTTTATAATGTAATTTTACTCTGGAATTTTTTCTTAGTTGTTGTAACTTTCATAGTGCAGACATACTGCACTAGGTTTATACCGCCATAACACATGACTCTCATGGAATTCTGTCTCCTTTGCCTGATAGTTAAAATGGAGAAACAGGTTTGTGCTAATTTTGATATTTAAACACACTAGCAATGTGTGTTTACTATCCTCTATTACGCATTGATGTAAATAGTCCAAGTCATGTTTTATTACATTAAAATTTGAGTTCAAAAGGAGAAGTATCTTTTCAAGAAAAGCAGGTTGCTAGTATTCAGCTTTTTGGTGGCAAATTATTGAGCTGCTTGAAATTAATTCTATCATGCGTTCAAAATTTAACTTGAAGCTGAAAATCTGGTAATGATCACAGTGGTGTGGTGGCCACGATGACATGCCCTGGCTTCACATGTCTCTAAAGCATTTTGAATCACTGAATAGGCAATATGTGGGATGTCGAAATTTGCGAGAATGGAGGATTGTTTCCCTGAGGGTAATTACACTTCATATGTATGTGGCAGATGGAAGAAACAGTCCATAGAAGTGCCTCCCAGATTTCATTAAGAATTTCTAGAGTATGTGTGGTCAGCTCTGCAGGTCTGTGCTGGAGGGTTTTCCAGTGTTACTGCTCCAAGGCATACAGTCAGAAAGGCTTACCCCACAGATATAAATACTGAGAGTTCTGGCTTCTAAGAAGTTGGGGCACTCTGATTTTCAAGGTTGGATAGATGCTGTGGGCTCAGAAATTTTTATTATTTTGAAAATTATTTTCATGGAGCAGAGGGAAGTCTAGAGGTAAAAAATCTATGTGAGAATTCCACATATTTCAGGTGTGTTTGGGTTTGGTTTTTTTTTTTTTTTCCCTTTAATCTGTCCCCAGACACATAATTATGGCTCTTTTTATGTGTTTTTTATGGAATTCATGGTGAATTCATTGTTTTTGTAGGAGCCAGCTCTGGCTGTGACTTGAACCTGTCAGAGGAGCCCTGACACTTGATGGCAGGACAGTATCTTCACTGCCATGGAAGCAGATATAGCTGCTCTTTGTTCTGAAAACTCACAGCACAGCAGTGCCTAGAAGGAAATGTAGCCACTTGGCTGCTTCTTATTTACCTCAACTTTTATATAGGTTTCAGTAAAAATACTGAAATGTGAAATGCTTTAGAAGGACATTATTAACTATTATATTATTATAGTATCTGGATATGGGCTCAAAATAGCAGTAAAACCAAACATTGAACTGTTACTTAGATCTTAGTCTGAATGACCTTTGGTGTTTAGACTTACCTTAGGTAACTACTGCGAATGATCCCAGTGATAAGAGGAAAAGCATCTACCCTTTCAAATTTAGTACCTTCTGTCTAACTCTGTTGAAACAGAAAGTATGATTCAGCTGTCATGGTTTAATCTAATTTTTTTTATTTTATATTGCAATGGACTGTGTGTCCATAACCATTTTTTGTGTATTGAGGAAAAGTAACGTTCATGTGAAAATAAAGAGGAAGTCACTTCTTAAAATGCACGAGTGTTTAGTTGTTTGCTGATTTGTGAACTTAAAAAAAAATGTATATTTCTTCTTAAATTCTGCCTTCAGAGTCAGCTTGTCTTTTCAGCTATTTTTATGTTTTCTTGCAGAGTTCTTTCTTGTACTTGAAACATACAAAACATATGTGTCTAGATATTCAGAGAATGAAACAAGTAAACCAAATCAAGTTCATTATTAAAAACAAACAAACATAATCTTCAACAGATCTTGCTTATTGGTGTGCCTTGACTTGCAATTTTTAATGGTTGGCATTCACAGTACTGGGCACTAGTGTAGCCATACAGCTGTGCAACATCTAGCTGTCCTTGGTAGGAGGAGAATCCAGTTCAGCCTAGAACAGCGCAAACCTTTAAGCAGTGCAGGTGACTCCTCTTGAATAGTTTCTAATGCAAAACAATATCCTTTGCTTTGAACTCAATGAGCTTTTGAAATGCTTTTAAGTCATCAAGTGGCTGAATAAGGGTTTTACTCTCTTAATGGAGAGGGATGTTATACCTACATCAATTGCTTATTCCCTGATTGTTTAGTCCTGCTGTCCTCTTGTCTTTCTACTAAGTGAATGGAAGAAAGGCAGAACATGCATCATAAAGGCATGTGGGACATGTGAGGACCACACCTGGTGCTGTTACAGTCAATCAACTGTATAGGACGAGAGATGTCAAGTCTGGCAAGTTCTAGTCACTATCACCTATGAGGAGCGATGTCCACTGAATCGATGACCAGCGTGATGCCCAGGATGAAAAGGGAGTCCACAAGCAAAGAAACGTGAAGCAAGTGGGAGCAAATAACTAGGACCTAGCAGCAATTCAAAGATCAGAACAGTAGTGAAGGCTTTGCATGCAGGAACAGCTTGGATCCTTAAAAATTTTTCTTCATCTCTATTTATAAAGCCCTGATATGTCTGAGTCTAGCTTATAAAGAAAGCAGCTAGAAGGTTTTTTGTGCAAAAAAAAAAAAACAAAAAAAACCAATTTACTGGTTAATAGTGTTAACTTTAATACTAACACCTTTACAAGAAGAGCAGTCAGTCTATTAAAAGTAATCCTACTCTGGGAAAGAACTAAAAGTGATCCTCTATGGCATAGAGACCCATATGTATCCTTGGCATGAAGTCTGAAAGGACATATTGGTCAAAGAATCTAGCCTTAAGCAAAGTGAGTAAATGCACATCAAATGGACAGTGCCTAAACAAAAATCTGTAGTGTTCTCATTAGCACAAAAACAAAGAGGTGAATTGGAAATCAAATAAGGAAAAAAATCATAATCCACTTAAATTGATTTTTTCACTTCTTATGTATTCATTTAAAAGGTTTACCTTAAATAAATTGATGACATTTGTGATCATAATATATAATTACGTATATTAATATTTGCATATATTCCATGTTGAGTTGTGGCTTTTATTGGTAAAGCTGTCGTTCTTGAAATTTACTGTTTATAATCAGTATGAGATTTCATCAAATAACAGAAGGGAAATCCTATCTATTGCTAAGTTTGAAAACAATCTGTTCCTGGCAGAATATGTGCATTCATTTAAACTGAACAGTATCCATTTTATAAATAACTGCTTACTGTCAATGCATTATTGACTAGTCTCCTTAAGCTTGATGTGAAAACAGTCCATTCTGCTATTACAGAATGCCTATAAGATGGTAAGACTTTCAGCAACATTATTCTTAGGAAGCCTGAGTACTGCCCTGGAAAATGTTATTTAATTCATGTAAATACACTTATAAGAAAGAAAAGAAATGTATATATGCAACTTTACTCCAAAAGCATTTTCAAAACTCCCTCCATTTCTCTAAAACCTCAAAGGTAGCAAAGATTGTCAAAGCACAGCCCTAAGAATGTATTTTATTTTCCATGTGATCAACTTGATCTGAGTTACAGGATTTTCAGCTATGACTTATTTCTTACATGTCAAGAGCACTTGAGAGCTCCCTCTTAAGTAGTTTATCACATTTGCTTCCCTTATTTTCTATGTCGCACATATAAGTGATGGCAAACATTCTTTGGATCTAATGGTAGAACCTATATATCCTATTTCCAAGGAGGGATTGTATGTGCAGAGAGGTTTTGTAGGGTTTGTTTATTTTCCAAAGCCAATTTATTAGTTTTCAAAGATACTGTTCATGATACTGGCATGATTTCACAGAGCAGCAGTTGAGATGTTTTATTAGTTATTTCAGCTGAACATTTACCCTATGCAACTGAGCTATCAAAAGAGGGCTTTTAGGACATTATCAGTTTGGTGTAGTGTATGAGCTTGAATTATCATATCATTATAATATGCTGCTTGGTATTTTTGCCATTGATTTGCTTACATTTTTAAATTGATCAATCAGAAGCCATTTATCTGATAAATTATTAACAAATAAATGTTTCTGATGGAAATACAAATAATTCATCATTGCAAATCATGTACCATGCAGGAGAAAGCAGGCAGAAGTAAACTGCTCTCAAAGCAAGTATCTAGTTTATATATCGCAACGAAAATTATACAGTGAAATAAACACTTAATTGCAAAGAAAGGGTGGCTGTTATTTTCTGAGACTTATGCCCAGTTATGCAGTTTCTGCTTTGTACATTTCTACATTAGTGCATCAAACGTCAAACAAAATTTAGCTTTAAGTGTGCATCTGCTCTTTTTAGATTCTGGTCATACTGTAAGGTGCTCGAAATAGTCATTCTTTGCAATATTTCTGTAGAAACCTTTTGATTTAATTCTACTTCTCCACTCAGAAGTATTTTTTCCTGACTAATGGTATAATTACAGAGTTAATGTCTTTTGGCAGGTCACATTGGCATTGATGATTTTGAGGGCTTAACTGTATTCCAAATTCCTTAGGGCTTAATTTACTTGGAAAGAAAGTAGATATGTTCATGCTGAAATCTAAAAAATTGTAGTACAGGTTTTGCAATTAAATAGCATATTCACTCTAGTGTCTGTGTCCCATTTCTTCAATATGGAGGCATAGATAGATTATAAACAAACACAGAAAAAAGAGAACAGTCAAATAATTCTCACTAAATACTGTTAACATTTTCTACAGATGGGTCTAGAAATGTTCTCAGTACAAAAGTATTTTTTTTCAGTGATTTACAAATGGCTGTAAAATAAATTTCTGGTCAATGTCAAGGGTATAATGTAGCAGAGTAACAGTACTGAGGACAGTTAATTGACTCTTGACAGTATAGACCTAACTTTTTTTTTTTTCCTGTAGGCCACTTAATATACATATATTTGGCAGTTTTCTGTTCTTGGGATTATTTTTTATTTGGCTTTTACTATTATGAAACACATTTAGTACAATTTTCCTTTCCATTCCCCTTCTTCCCTAACCTGTACTCCAGATTCCAGGCTTCCAATGTTTACAAGACAGATGCAGTACTTGCAAAACTTCAGCTGGCAAGTACTACCACTCATGCCCTACACCAACAGAACTTCTTTTCAATTTTAAAGAGGGAAGCTGGGTGTTGTATCATTGGGTTTTTTTTTTTTTTTTTTTTTTTTTCAAATATTCAGCAAGTGTCATCTCTTTTCATACAGGTTCAGCAAGTGGCACATCATTTCAGCAGAGACGTCTGATCTTTCCATCTGCATACCTGGAGTTGCTTTACCCCTTGAGTGGTCTTTTCAGTAGCCACTAAAGACTCCTTGAGACTGAACATTAGAACAGATGAGTTAAATTCTTCCTGAATGTTCTTCATCAAAAGTAGATGTACTGGACTTTCTGGATGTGCCTAAGGACACAAAGGTTAGTGTATTTTTTAAAAGCCTGGCTTTAATTTTTAGGAGTATTTCATTTAACCATTAAAGGCAGACTATGTTTCAGTTTATTGCTTACACATAGGCACAGGTGGATAAAATGGTGATTGATAAAGCATATGTAGCTGAAATTGTGCTTTTAACTGCCACTGAATTAATGTACCTACTGAACTGGTGCAGCTTAAAGCCCTATACATGACTTGTTTAACAGCATGAGCAAGCTCTACCCATGCTCTTAGCTTGATCACCATTAGCCATTTTTGTGATATTTCTTCTAAGCTTGGGTTTAGTGTATTACAATTAACACTCATCCAATTTAAGGCTGGAAAAAAGGGAACGTGAAAAGTATTCTACTTAACTCTGTCCACAAGACAGTCCTTGTTTATAGTCAGTGGGAAGGAGGGGGTAGATGCTTGTCCGCCTATGCGCTTAGTTGTTCTAGGTGGCACGTGGGCTTCAGGGGAATGCCCAAGACTTGTACAACATGTTGGAAAAAATTAATTTCTTCCTAATAACAACTATTCACTTCCTGAAGGCTATGAAATTTTAACAAAATGTTTTCTCTTTCCCTTGGTTTCTGTTAAAATATTACATAATCTATTAGCATTAGTCTGTCACCACAGGAAATTACCCTTGATCAGGGCAATTCACTGACGTCATTTTTTTTGTGGTGTGAACAAAAATGTACAAGAAATTATTCTTGCAAACAGATACATGCTCAGAAAGGTGGTGGAATGTGTGTGGGCATATGTGCACATCAAGTCATGTCTCAAACACATAATTGACAAGGAAAGTAGCAATATCATAAAGATACATCAGGATTTCAGCAGCAATCGTAACATTATAAAAATGTTTATAATGATACGGATAATGCTATGTGCTGTAAAGAAGAAAAGTGAACAGTCATGTAATCATGATTTTCTATTATTGCCATCTGTTTTTCATATATTGCAAATATTTGTCAGGATTATTGCCCTATCTAGGTTTGGGGGAAGAGGTGGTAAAATTCTTTTCAGTTTTACTCTGCCAACCTTATCTTATCTGAAATTCCATTTTTTTTTAATAAATTATTTTACTAATACAATTTATTCTTATTAACATCTCCATAACGTATTAAAATGTTTCAGAAAACCTATTAGCTAAAATGGCAGGATCTCAAATTTGATGCAATTAGGACTACATGAACTGAATTCTGCTTTCCCATTTTTGTGGAGAGATTCTTGTGATTGCACATGAATAATAGCTTTCTAATAGATCTTTTTCTGTATGCTACGCTAGCTAGCATTACTGTTTGCATTCTAAATGCCTAGTCCCTTTATAAAGTAAAGAGAAGACAAAAATATCATCCCTCATCAAAAGGAATTGTTTCCCTTTGGCACCAAATGTCTATTCAAGGCAGGAGAAAAGGAGATGAAAAAAGAGTAACAATGCAGTTTTGTTTCATCTAAGTTTTGTTGAAGGTACTGAGAGTTTTTGTAATCAAGTCCAGCAAGAACAAGAACATGGATATAAAAATACAGTTTCCACTTAAAAGCAGAAGGTTAGAGGAATTGCAACATTTTGCAAAGATTTCCTTATGGAGAAGTATATTAGTTCTTTGGGGTAACCTCACTGTGAAACTTAAATATTGCCCAAAAAAAGTAAAATTCATATGTGGCATACATTGTAGCTTTAATGTGTAGGGTGTTGCTTATAATACTACGTCTTTTGTATATGTCGGTATACTAAGGGATGAATGGCATATAGATTTGCAAAGCTCAAATGTCAAAAGTGTTGTGAGTTCCACCTACTGCTTGCATGTTGGCACTTCCTGGGGCATTTTTGTAATATGTATTTGAGTGGACTGTTAGACATATATAATATATGGGATTACAGGTTTTGCAGACTCAGTACAATTGTTGACAGAGCCTTGTTGTGTTAGATGGGTAATTCTGGAAGATCCTATGTAACTTTCATTTTACTTACAGTATTACTACTAAAACACACATTCATTAATACCAACATATATACATTCAGATGGAAAATTATGCAAAAAAAAATGCATTATTCTTCACTTCTGTGGATTTCATAGAGCATGCTATGACAAATATTACACAGGTTACTTGATAGATTGGAGAAGAAACTTTCTTTGATAAGAAATGGATATACTCATTTAGAAAGTGTAAATCACAAAGAATGAGCTAAATTTTCTGACTGGCTGCAAATCCAGTGCAGTTTCACCCATCTGAGTTTTTCATGATTAGTTTTGTTACTGTGTCATGGTTTAAGCCCAATGTAACTCAGAACCACACAGTCATTCGCTCACTCCCCCATTTTCCTCCCCCCTCTCCCGGAGGGATGGGGAGGAGAATAGAAAGAATGTAACTCCCACCAGTTGAGATAAGAGCAGTCCAGTAACTAAGGTATAACACAAACCACTGCTGCTACCACCAATAATAATAATGATAAAAGAAATAACAAGGGAAGAGAATGCAACCACTCACCCCCTGCCGACTGATATCCAGCCTCACCGAAAAGTGATCTCACTCTTCCGAGTAATTGCCTCCAGTTTATATAGTGGGCATGATATACTGTAGTATGGAATACCTCTTTGGTTAGTTTGGGTCAGGTGTCCTGTCTACTTCCTCCTGGCTTCCTCTTCTCCCTGGCAGAGTATGAGATTCAGAAAGTCCTTGGTTAGACCAAAACATTAGTGAGTAGCAACTGAAAACATCGGTGCTATCAGCGCTGTTTCCAGGCCAAAAGTTAAAAGCACAGCACTACACCAACTACTACAAAGGAGAAAAATGACTGCTACTGCTGAACCCAGGACATATTGGCTGACTTTTACTTTTTGCAAGAACACAAATGCAGCTAGGTTTATCCACAGGGCCTGCAGAAACTTAAGTAGCAAAAGTAAGAAATTACCCAGATGTAAATGATGCAAATGATGGTTATACTGAATTGAGTACCGAGCTTATTAAGTCAAAAGAAACATTGTGCTTTTAATGAAGAAGCACATCAAAAAAAAAAAAACAAACAAAAAAGACCCAAACAAACAAACAAAAAAAAACAACAGGAAAAAAAAAATGATGGCTTCTGATGTGGAAATGTTTGACATGACCCCAGATTTAAAACTGGTCCTGGAGATTGCCTGCTAAGGCTACAGCATACAGAATAAGTCCTGGTGGTTACAGCTTCCTCCCAGATGTTGTGAGGAGTCCCCCGACATGTGGAAGACTGAATTCTGCCCTTTTGTGTCTTGAGAGATTGACTTAATATGCAGAAAAAAAGATGTCTTCTGTCAGATATGTTTTGTGAGGAGGAAAAATAGAAGCACTCTATCCACCACTTCAGAAGTAGGTCAGAGCTGTGAATCCTAATCCAAAGCAACATGACTGCAAAACAGCATGAGGCACTTTAAGTTCCAGAAAAGCTGGTACTCTTTAAGATACGTCTCTGCCCTTGTCATCACCTTTTCCTGACTTGCTGGCTCTCCTGAGAGCCATCTTTCACACAAGAGTAACCTCTCAACCATTATGCCTCATCAGCAAACTTAAGGCTATACACACCTGTCAATAGCAGCAAAGTAGGGTTGGGGAATGAACTTGTTCCCTAGCTCCTCCTCATCGATCCCATCTGTCCATGTATTCCCTAGCATGCTTTTACCCCACAATCTCTTACAATGCCAGGGCAGAGTTCAGGGACCAAGATGGGGTAGGGACAATTTCCCTGAAGCAGCTAAGTATATGGCCACCTTGTTTTGGGGTGGAGAAACTGGGTCACCCCCACTCTGGGCAGGAAAACTAGCTCTGGTCTGTTTAATTTGCACGTATGCACACAGCCAAGTTTTGCAAAGCTGAAGCCTCATCTGACTCTAGCTGTGGATTACTGATGACCATACAAATTGTTCCATCATCTTTTTTTTTATCTTAAACCTTCTCACTGGTCACTAATTAAAGGATAGAGAATTTGAGGAGGATAATCTGAGCTGCTCTCTCTTCCATTTTGAACTCTCAGGAAGGATGCAATGCATAGTGCTTGCAATATTTGTTGCTTTTACACAGTAGAACATAATTGTTCATACAACTATGATGACCTCTAATACTTCTCCACAGGCCCTTTTCTTTCTCTTTGTTGTCATTTCTAGCTTTAATGAGAAAAGAGTTCTTATGAATGAAATTATGCTTTCCATGCTTGTGGGGGAAATTTATTCTGTGTGTCTGCTTGCTAGTTCATGGTCTTCTGCTCATGTTTGTGCAGGCTTTTCTGGATACTTTGTGTATGAGTTCTAGCTTACTAGCATGTTGAGCATCACATCTATCAGATGCTTCTGCTGAAATACCAATATTACAATTTTCTTTTGGACAAAATAAGAAACTTGTAAAGATGAGTTTTTTTCAGTAATAAAGTGACAAGGGGCATATAATGCTTTATCAATCTAATAATTAGCTAAGATAGAAGTATAAAAACATTAATTCTTGACACTTTGTCCCTATCAAACAGCTTTGACTACCAAAAAGCTTTTACAAGAGGAAGTGTAAGATAGCATGACCTTCCCTTTCTCAATAATTTTGCTCACATTATATTTTAAAAATATTTGATGTAAGAAAATGTGGGCATTTTTACTCACTTTGAAAAAAAAGCTTTTTAAACAGCAGGATATCATTTCAGACTATTTGCAGTCAAGAGGCCTCTGCTGAGCAAAATACTCATTCAATTTAAGAATGCAGATTATAATAATTTTCCTATCTCCCTCACAGCAGGATTCCTGCCATCATTTTGCAAACTCACAGGTTGCAGTATTGAATGACTAGCTAACTTCAGTTCCAGGTAACACACGCTTCAAGCATATTCTCATTAGCCCAACTTAGTTATAATGCAAAGCTGCTTAGTTTCACCAAGTGAAATAGGATACACTTAAGTTACCTCATCTAATATAATACTTCTTAATACATGCAAAGTGGTTTATGATGGCAAAGCTTGTAGAGCATGAAAATTGGCAGGGAAAGTAAGTTTTTTTTCTGACTAAAACTGTCAAAAAGAAGTTCTATTTTATATAATTTCATTTTAAAGAGGTTAAGAAGGAGGGAGAGATTGGAGTAAGAAATAATCTGCCTAGAAAAATGTAAATTTAGTACATTAACCTTTTTAATACATCAGCTGTACCAAACAAGAAAAGCATCTAGTAAAACTATTCTTTTAGTAATGTCTTCTGCACCACAAAATTAAATGTTAAATACACAGTGGCTAAAATATACTGCAGTAAGAAACAATTTTTTTTTATTCTATCTGTTTTATCCAGAGAGTTTTATATTCTGCAACATGCTTCCATTTGTTAGTATTATTAGTCCAGATTCCTGTGTCTGTATGAATTTACAAGACCTTTTTCATTTCAGATGTGAATAAGGAATTATTTGGTTTTTCTTCTTCCTTGAAAAGCTAAGTGAATATACCCCTATCTTGTATACCTTACACATACAGAATTTTGTTTCAACAAGACCCCAAAACAACACTGGTGAAATTGTGGGGTTTTTTTTCCCAGTATCCTGCGCCTACAGTCCAACCATAGGGCTATAAATCCTCTCCCTACATCCCTTTCCAGTAGTTCCATAAAACTCTTCAGAGATGGGCTGAGCTGCTAAGTTGTTACAGGCTTTGTAGATGACACCCAAGTGTATATCTCATTTTCCACAGATATAACTAAAGCCATCAAAAAGATGTTGCACTGCCTAGAGGAAAGTGGCTCCTGGAGAAGAGCATCTGACTGAGATTGAACTGACAATACTGGTTGAAAGACAGAAACGATCCAGACATCCAGTTGAGCAAGATTTCTAGACGTATGCCTTTAAGCATTAGTTTGTTCACGTCCCTGGATAAAAGCAAGGGTAAACATGTTGCTTTGTTGCGGTCCCAGAGAATGAACCAAGAACTTCTTCCACTCCAATTAAAAGCACCTACAATGCAGGCTTTTCTAGTATTACTTTGCTTTTCACCAAGCTTAAAAAATGAGGTAGCAAAAATAATAAAGTGTAGAAAATTCTTCTACATCACCAAGCTAAAGGCCTGAATGCAGGATAGGGTGATAGAGTTGGGGCTGTTCAACCTGGAGAAGAGAAGGCAGAGTGGAGATCTCATAGCAGCCTTCCAGAAGGGGACCTATAGGGATGCTGGGGAGGGACTCTTCATGAGGAACTGTAGTGAGAGGACAAGGGGTAACAGGTTCAAACTTAAACAGGG
>JASSUY010037569.1:0-12955 GCA_032466535.1 Forpus xanthops | reverse complement strand
TCCCTGCCCATGGCAGGGGGGTTGGAACTAGATGATCTTAATGTCCTTTCCAACCCTAACTATTCTATGATTCTATGTTATGAAACAAAATGAAGGTGGAGGAATTCTAACAAAATTATTGCAATGATTGTTGAGTCCTGGCCTGTTGTAGTCATACTGTCTTGGCATGAGGACCCAAGGGTGAGCTGTGTGGCTTGCAGTAGGCTGCATGGCAGGATGTTAAGATGCAGGAGACAAAAGACAGAAAGACAACTGTTGCTATCACCCTTTTTTGCATTTTTTTAGTCTATTTTTTCTTTTTTTTTTCTTTTTTCTTTTTCTTTAAGTGAAAGCATGAATTCCCAATCTTAATGTTTAGCCGCCAAACACCAAAGAGTGTCTCAAAGAGAACAGACTAAATAGCAGAGGTTGCTTTATTCTCAGCCACATTCAGTAGTCAGGAGATAGATAGCATTTGCTGTCAAACAAATGATCTTCAGAGCCCAAAAGTGTATTAAAATAAGAAAAAGGGAAAATATGATGCAGGCATTGCTGAGCAGAGCACACCCATCTCTTTGACTGAATATCCAGGCACTCCTTGTTAGGATTCTTATAATGAACTTGCTTCTCATTGTAAATGCTGAAATAGCTATTACAGGGCTCATTCTGTCTTCTGAACAGCGGTGCAAAGAGTAGAATATAGACAGTGCGTCCCTGCTATGCAGTGTTCCCCCTTTATTGTCATCTGTTTCCTTAATTTCTAATGCACTGTCCTCTTGTTAGGTGTGGTGGTACAAATGTATTACTGATCTTAGTGTATGTCTTGGTGCAAGCTTTGTATTTCTTATTAGTGCTTATCTATTGCTCAGCTTTTTGTTGAACAATTGGAACATGGTTAATTCTTTCCCCATCTTTGCTTAGAGGAAAGACCTGTGGACTTGACAGAGGCTGTGCCACTTGTATTGCAAGGCAACGCCTGTGCATTCTGCACTCCATTCAGTCAACAGGGTGTATCAGATTCATGTGGGGTTTATTCATGTCTGAAGCAAAGGTGTTTATTCATTTAATGCACTTAAGGATTTTTCTGCTTTAGACTGTTAACAAGTAATTGAGCAGCTTACATCTCTCCATGACAAATCTCCTAATATTTTAAACTTCTGTGTAATGTTATGCTTTAGGTCCTCTCTGAGATTAGTGCTGGTGATGCGGAAAGACTTCTGTATTCCATTGTTAACTGTGGTCATTGAAAATGAAATAACGGAAAAGGCATCACACTACCAACCTCTCGCCAGAGAACAGTGCCTTTCCCAGCTCTCTGGACCACATGTATGCGTCAAACTTGCAATTCGTTCACCTATAAATACTTCACCTTCCTTTTTGGAGATGACTCTGTTTTCTAGGATTGTTAAATGAGAGGTTACCACTTACATGCAGGAAAAACAGAAGTGTGATGAATTACAAGCCGGTGTAATTTATGCAAAAGCAGTGTGGGGGAAATTGCAGCCCACTCTTGTTCCACATAAATTATGCATGTACCTCCTTGAAAATAGCTACAGAGGGTGTTCAGATTTTTTTGGCTAATGAATCATGCCCTAAATTTCTACATACATACATTGACTCAAGTATCTCCCTTTTGCCCCACCTTTATTTTTAGATCATCTATAAACTTTTGCTGAACGTGCAGTTCCGGATACTTCTTTATTTTGCTTACAACAGACCTGTTCTTTAAAGACCCTGTTTTGAAAAGGGGCTCCTGAATTTACTAGTTCTCCCAAAGCCCTCCCATGTGAGAGTTTATGCTTTCTGCTTTGGACATCTCTGAAGAGATCCCTTGGCTGTTGTAGTAAGGATGTATGTGAACAAATATGTGCTTATGAAGATGCAGCCTGCCCTTGTGTTGCGAACAATTCACAAAGAAAGCAGCTGTCCACTATGTAGTGTATGTGTGTGGTGTAATATATATTTAATTGGCCATAATCTAGTGAAGCTTAGAGGTGGTTAGAGGAATGCTGCATATAGCCCTGTTAGGGCCCTGGTCTGCGCTTCACCTCTGGACCAGTTGCAAGGCCAGAGCTCCCTCTACTAGACAGCAGCTGTAAGAGCACCAACGAGCAAGAAGTAATTTTGGAAGAGCTTTGAGAAGAAAAGTGCTTTGAGGAGAATTTGGAAGATGAGGAACAGTTGTTTGGAACATGAATAGATGGAACAGCTTTGGACCTAAAATCAGCTTTCTACAAGGATACAGAATGTTATGGAAAGAACAAGTGAAAGAGAAGTGTGATTTTCATTATAATAAAGGTGTGGGTAGACCAGCGTAGGCAAGCCTGGCAGAGGGGCTGGCAGGAGGCTTTGGATGGAGTGGAGGAGCAGCGATGTGAGGGAGAAAGGGCTTTAGTGGTGAGGAAGGTGGGAGCAGTCATGGAAGACCATTTTGATTTTGTCATGGATGTGGAAAAAGCAATTTCAAGATGCTAAAGAGAGGTACTCGGTATAATTTATTGTCATGTGTTGGGAGCCTGCCTCGGGTATTTATAGTTGATCTCATGCGTGCTTTCTGGAAGATTTTTTCTGTGGTTTTTTTTTTTTTTTCCCCTGATTTATGCTATTTTTTAAGCACAAGTATTTATCTTCCTTTGATGTGTCTAAGCAAACAGTGATGGTGTATTTTCTTGCCTCTGTCCTGCTCTTCCTGAAATCAGTGAGGGTCTTTCATGTGCAAAGCAAGCAGGACTGCATGAGCTAATAACACAAACGGATTTTTTTCCCTTGCCTGTATAGTCAGTACATTGAAGTTTGCTGCCCCTGCACATCTATGTGTTGATAAATGAAGAAAAAGCATTTGTGAGGATGGTATCAAAACCAGTTTAGTTCCCAACAGAAAAATGAAATAGGGTTGGCCCAGGGGAATGACATACTACATCAGTGGGCCAGTCATGTTTCAAAAGCGATGTGATTAGGAAAAGTAGTTTCTGTATAGTCTTGTCTTCTAGGTAGCAGTGGGCTGATAAACTCTCCTGTTGATGGTCTGCATGATACAACCGGTGCTAGGTCTTGTGTCTTGACATTTAAGGGTTCCATGTGGATGGATAATAAGATATTTCACTAGCCAGTGAGAATAATTACCTTCTGGAGTTGTTCAGCACTGTCTTTCAGGTGGAGAGCTTGTCACAGGATGCTGTGGGGGAAAGAACCCAAACCAAAGTAAAGTAGATCAAATCACAAAGGGAGCAGACAAACCATCAGGAGAGAAATCTTTTCACAGACTGTCAAGTACTTGGCTACAATTCCTGACTTCGGGATAGAGCCAAATCATGGGTGCTCAGAGGACACATTGATTTCCATGAAGGACCTCAGCAATAATCTAAGCAAGGTCATGTCATGTCCTGTCTCCCCAGTGACTACCTGATGCTCCTGTTTTGTTTGTTGTCGTTGTTTCAGTTGTGTTCAGGCCCCCAGGGGCTGCCTTTCCCAGTGCTGTGGAGCTGCTTATTCAGCCTTTTACTCCCCTAGTCTCCCCACTCAGTGTTGCTGTGTTATGGAGTTTGTCTCTGTTCTTGCACAGGCACATATTACTTTCTGAAGGCATATAAGCCTTTTACCTGCTCATACAAAACTACATACTTGGAAACTGCATTCCCCCTGTGCTTGATACTCATGTTGAGCAATTTTATGGAAGTTTATGTGTAATGGAATGTTATAATATTTTTGTCGCAACCTCTGTTTAGTACAAAGAGATGTATGGCCATCATTAATGAAGAGGATGCTAAAAATGTGAAGTTACGGGGCAGTCTGTTGGGGCTCAAGGCATGCATGCTTTATGAAAGGCAAGGCTTGGAGCATGAGGAGAGTTCTTCGTGCTTTGGGAAGAGGTGAATGTGCTCTGGACTTGCACTGCCCTATGGCTGCAGCATCTCTCCTTAGTTCTTTTTGGAAATTATCCCTGTTTATATATTTACACAATGCTACCTTTCTCATAGTTCTTAGAAAAGTTCTCAATATTTAGAGACTTCTTTTAAAAGAAAGAAGTCAACCTGTAACAATTCAAAGAGCACTTCATCCAATTTTAATTTAATATCTTTGGGTGAAAATTGTCTTTTACGACTACCTAAAAGGTAATAGGTGTTGTTTCACTCCTCTCCCCTTGCAGCTTCCAATCCCCATATTCCCCAGGCTAGGCTAAGTGTCCATCCTAACATGCAATTTGGCGATTTCAGTCTTGAGTCTTTCCCACTCCTTGCTGTTAATGTATTTTTGTTCAGGTCTTATTCTCACTTGACCCTGTGTTTGTAAGGACAGGTGTTGGGATGCAGCAAGTGTCTGCTCCTGGCTGGGGTTGTGCTGGCTTTGCAGCAAGGAGGGCATGGGCCACTCATGGGATGCCCTCAGAAGCCATTGCCACTCCACTTCCACATCCAATACACTGTCAAACAAAGAAGCCCTTAAGTTCAGGCCCTGGAAGTATGTTAATCCAGATGTTAACAAGCAGCAAGAATGCATTGTATTAATTACCAGCATTAATTCTGTGCACAGCAGTTTCAAGCCAAGTTTTTTTTCTCATTCAGTTCTATTATTAGAATACTTAATACAACCACAAAATAAAAGGCACTGTACAGATGCTTACTAGCTCTCTGGTATCCCTTTTCAGGACTGTTCCCATTGATGAGCTCTGCTGTGTTCACCTACATGTTACTGTTTTGTAGGAGGAAAAATCCTTTGTACCTGAAATGCAGGTACCTAAACCCCAACATTTTAGGCCTGACAAACTTGCATTATTCCTATGGAAACAAAATGCTATGCAATAAAAACCCCACCAAAATTTCGAAACATTATTGGAAATTTGTGACCATCTGGAGGGAGAAGCCATGTAATGAGATGGCTGTGTGTTCACATGACAGTGAGAGCAAGGCCCAGATGCTGCTGCTCCTTAAATGCTAGCTCCCAAGGGGGTTGGCTGGTCCCTCATGGGTTTGACTCCCCAGCTTGCCAGGGTGTTTCTGTGCCATTGGTGGCATTGGAGATTGCCAGCGTCCCGAAGGCTGGCCCACCTCCAGAGTCAGAGCACACTGATGGCAATGGCTGCTCCACCTGGCTTTGGTTTTGCATCTTCCAGGACCAAGGTCCCTGGATTTGCCTTGGTGTGCTTGTCTCGGTGCTGGATTTGCCCTTGGTGTTTCTTTGTAGTGGCAGCATAATTATTGTTGTTACTTGACCCCAAATTCAATGTCATCCATTTGATCCAGCAGCTGGACTTGGAAAATTGCAAGTCTAGGTTCCCTTTACAAGTCTTTGACATTACTAATATATACCACATCATTCCTTATACTCCTCATTATTTTCTTCAGTCAGGTGTTTACTGTACAGCACTCAGTGAACCAGCTTACCCACGTGTTGGGTACGTGCTCATGCTGCTGTGGCCAGTGCCATATGCTCTGTTACAAGGCATGAAACTTATTAGATGCCACAGTCCTTGCTGCTTTGCCAATTTTCCTTATGTATTATCTTTGCTGTGACTGATCGGAGTCAGATCTGTCTGTGCCCTGCTGTGATTACAGGGGCAAGTGCCTGCAGGAATCACCTCCTGGAGTGCAAGCACACCATTAGGTCTTCTCTGCATAAAAGGGTCAGACACAAATGACCTTGCTTTTCTGATAGATAGCCAGTGGTAATAATAATCTTCCAAAATGACAGAAATAAATCCCGTGTTTTCCCTGTAATGGGAGCTAGAACATTTGGCCTGTAGAGGCAGAACCGTAGGGTCAAGGCTGGGGGGGATGCTGCTGGCTCATATGATTCAACTGGCTATTGCCGTGGTCATGTTTTCATCATCAGTCATTTGTTATTCTACAGATGAATAATAACAAAAGATCACAGGAGTTAAGCACAAACAGATGAGCTGTTGTCTAAAACATCAAATACTGAGTTAGGCTTCAGAAATGTCTTTTTTGTTGTTGTTGTTGCTGATTTTTATCTTGTGTGGCAGCAGAAGTTGGAAGACTGGCTTAAGTTGAGTGCTGTCAGCAGTGGATCAACTCCAGTCCCTGCTCTGTGGATAGTTTCACCTATTGATACTGTCTTGCATGTTTTGTGATCCTTCCACCCTAATACCATCAGTTAAGATATTTTGTAAAGATAGACAACACTGCATCTCATGGTAATTAAGTATCTGATCCTAGAAACAGGAGCAGTGTTTCTGATAAGTTTCAGACCTCTGAGTCTTAAAAAGTCATTAATTACTGTGCATTTTGAAAGTTTTTCACAAAATTCTTTCTTCGTGTTTCAGGTGAGATTAACCTGGCAAAGCTGGCTTATCCGATGAGCACAGATTCTGATAGGTAAATGTGAATGTAATACTGAAGGTAATAGTGTCAGTCACCAGCGTACAGGACAGATAGCTGGAGTGCTCTGCACTCTTATCTTCTTGTAGTGTTAAGATGAAGAGACTGTTGATATACTGAGAGGTGTTTTATCGCTTATAAAATGCACAATTCCCATTTCTTCGTAATCTCAGATAAAGGCTTATAAAAACACTTTTTTGACAGCACTGCTTGCAAGGAAAAAGTGGCAGATGCGCAGTTACTCGATAGCATGAGCTGCGCTTCTAGGTGGGCTAAAACCCTGCAGTTCCGATAAAGGCCACAAGGTGGCACTGTTACTTTAAGGCTTGCTGTGATAGTGTAATCCCGGAGCACCGAGTCCTCAAGTCTATGACCTCCTCGTAATTAAAATGTAGTCTTCGTATTTTTCAAAGTCATCAGCAGAAAGCTAGGCTTAGGCTCAAACATCACAAGCTCAGTATCATTAAATTCCAAATGGTTGCTCCTGCTGATTTGGGGGGAGTAATTTGCAGTTCTGGATGTCTGGTAAAATACCGAGGTTATCTCAGGGGAGAGGAGTTATTTGGGCAGTAAGGAATGCTGCTTTCAGGAATGTCTGATTTTCGTAGCCGAGGTAGAAAAGATACAACTTCTCACTCCCACTTTGAATTTACATTTGGAGAATGCTAGTATGGTTCAGGTTGGAAGGGTCCTTAAAGACCATGCCGTTTCAACCCCCCTGCCATGGGCAGGGACACCTTCAACTAGCCCAGGTTGCTCAAAGCCTCATCCAGCCTGGCCTTGACTACCATCAGGGATGGGGCAGCAGCAGCTTCTCTGGGCAACCTGTGCCAAGGCCTCACCACCCTTACAGGGAAGGGCTTATTCCTAACATGTAATTTAAATCTCTCCTCTGTCACTTTAAAGCCATTCCCCCTTGTCCTGCCCCGACCTGCCCTTGTCACAGTCCCGTCTCCAGCTTTTTTATCTGCCCCTTTAGGTACTGGAAGCTGCTCTAAGGTTCCCCTGGAGCCTTGTCTTCTCCAGGCTGAACAACCCCAGCTCTCTCAGCCTGCCCCACAGGAGAGGTGATCTAGTCCTTGGAGCATCTCTGTGGCCTCCTCTGGGCTTGCCCCAACAGCTTCACATCTTTCTTATCTTGCAGGCTACTTCTGTGGTAGGTGTTCAGCTTGCAGGATGCACAAGGCAAAGTGAATATTTGTGATTATAAAACATTTGTTATCTTCTTAAATGAAATATTTCCCATAGCATTAAGCCGTAAAAGGGGAAGTGATCCTAATTTCTGGGCAGGATTCACAGCACTTTGTGACTGTGTGAACTGAGCTGCAAAAAAAAACCAAAATAATTAAAATACTCCACTAGCCTTCAAAACTGCTGCATTATGGCTATGTACATCTTTCCATGTGAGAAATGCTTTGGCCTTTGCCATGCCAGACTCTGGCTCTCAGCAGACAGAGCTTCCCAGCTCTCATAACTTACAAATACCAACACTGCAGCTGCTGCCTTTCTCTTCTGACTTGGTTTCTATCCTACAACTGTAATGGGGATCCCAGTGACAATGATTTTGCTTTTTTAGCACCTCTCAATAAATGCATGTAAATGACTAATATGTGCAGTTACGGTATATAAGGGCTAGTGATATATCAAGAATTGATGTTATAGAAGAAATAGTCAAGTTTTGAATGAGACATCTTGGACTGGTGATGGAAACTATAAAAGACAGTAGCATTTCTGCATCGGCTGAGCACTAGGCTAGACCTCTTCCCCTTGCCTGCTGTCATCCTGAACTCATTTCCTCCTGCCTGTGTGTGGGGCTGTTGAATAGAAATCCCATGTTAGTACACAAACTGAGAGGTTTCTATCTTCTTGGGCCACTCAGGTGGACTCCTCTACTCTTCTTTATTTTCTATAGTAAGTATTTTTCCTGGAAAGAGCATTTTCTTCCAGGTAGTAATTTTTTACAACAGACCATAGTGTAGGCTATGTGTCTGTTTTCTAGGTGCCTGGAAAAGCTGATCCTCATTACACTCAAGCAGGTAAAAGGCCCGATTCTAACAATAGTCATGTATCTCCCAGACAGACAGATTTGATTTTGTTGTTGTTGGGGTTTTTTACTGCCTTTTCGTATCTGCACTCTCTGATATAGTTACTGGCCAAACCCCCAGATTAAAAACAAACAAAAACCCCCTCTGATTGGATAAAGGCATTTTAAAAGCTGAAAAGGCAAATAAGCATCTTGCTGTGCGCTCTTTGAAATGTGTTCTCCGAAGGGGATATATATTAAAAAATGTTTTCTGTGATGACTTAGCATTCTTTGGGCATGCAATAGAAATCGCTTGTTCAGTTCCATGTGTAAGACTCTGCTGACACACAGAGTTCCTCTGTGTGTGTCTTTCTCAGTCCCAAGCAAATACAACCTCCTTGTCTTCATGCCAAGGGGTTCTTGCTCAGTCCTCACACCGTCTGTTGCCTCTCCTAATGTCCAACTCCTAATGCTCTGCCCAGGGAATGCTAGCACTGTATTTCACACAGCTGACATCTGTATCAGCAGCTGTCTGAAACTCAGCCTCCTAAAGCCTCACTTACAAAAGCCTGCGATGCTTGAGCCAGTGATGAATAGGAACTGAAGAATAATCTTATGCTTTGTACTCCTCAATGAGTATGTCCAGGCATTTGGGGTTTGTTTCTCTATTAACACCACAAACAACTATTGCCTTATTTTGGTGGGGTTTATGCAAAAATGCCTATTGATTTCTTTTTGCCACCTTACAGGGCCTGCACAGAGTGCGTTGGTGCTGCCTGACACAGTTTCATAGAAATGTTTGTCCTGAGAGTAAAGGATGGGAATTACAGCACACACTTTTGGAAGAAGAAAATTGCATGCTATCAGACCACAAATACACATCTAATTTACCATTAAACCTCTGCATTTGAAGCTCATAAAAGCCAGGGGCTGGAACACTGCACTTGTTTTGCCTGGTTTGTTTAGCTTATGGCACTGTGATATGCTGGTGTGCTTAGATATATAAATGCCTACCAGGCGGCACAGTAGGGAGCTGTAACGTATGGTGGCACTGCTGAGATCTGGGGTTATGCAAAAATGTTTGATTTGTTTTTTTTTTTTTTTTTTACAAAAAAAGCCACAAGCTTTTAGTTTTTCTCCCAGATCAAATTGTAAAAACAAAAATTGGTGAAGGCAACCAGATTTGCTATTGCAAATGACTCTGTTTCTACTCATTTGGCAGTACAAAATTAACAGCGAAAGCGATATTATTTCCACCATGTTGCACTTGACATTTCTGTGTGGAAGGGTCACAGCCTTACTTTCACCCTAGAAGCCAAGGTAAGAGCACGTTGCTGTGTCTGAATCACAGCTTCCACCCCCACCCTGAGATTTTCCATGTCTAGCTAGAGACGCCTGACCAGGTGTTTTTGTTGTGGGCTTTTTGGAGGTTTTATTTTTACTTTTTAAATCCATCAATTTAAAATTAAGAATTAGAAAAATGCCCCACACATGGAAATTAGCAGAGGAAAAGGTATCTGGATGTCTTCTGCATGATGACTGCATAGATTTATCATTAAACACAAAAATCTAATCCTAGGGTTGTATCACAGCCTTGAAGTCTCGATGTGCTGGCTCAAATTCAGTAACTTATTGCTTTGGGCACCAACCAGTCCCTTCAATAATATGTTATTTGATTGCGAATTCATAAGCCCAGTTGGTAAGTGCTTTCCACCTGTGTGTGTTTGCACATTTTAGGGCAGCCTGTAGGATTTCCAGCATCTCCTTAGAGCGTGCGATAGGATTATCTTCTCTCTATGCCCTAGACTGGTAGAACTGGGCAGGCTGTGCGGGAGTGATCTTGGAGCTGGCTGGTCCTTCTTTTTTGTCTTCTTGGAGCCCCAAACTTGGTACGCTGATAAGCAGATCTCTCTGCTTTCTCTCCTGATGTCGTAGAGCACAGGGAAAATCTGAAGATGCTCTAAAGATGGAATTGTTTTGAGTCATGAAAACACTAATAAACACTCCTACACTCTTGCAGTACTCAGGCTCGGTTGTTCTAAATAATTATAATTGCTTTAATTTGTCAGATTTTATGATGGCTCGTTCATTAAATTATGAGCTTCATGAAAGCTCCAGCTACTGAGTCGATCTGGTAGAAATAGTAAGACAGTATTTAGCTGTTTGCACAAAATTATGCAGCAATTATGACAAAACAAATTCATTCCAGATTCTGCTGATTACCATGGTAACCCACATTCAAAATAGCAGTATAACGCCACTTAGCATAAGAAAAAACAGGATTTCATCCATTATTAACTGATGCATACTATAGATTTTGATAAAGAAATCCTTAAAATGGAGGTGCTTCCGTTTTTAGTTGCAGTCGTGGTGTAGCGCTGTGAATCCTCCTAGGCAAAGGCAAGGACTGATCTTGCTGGGTGGCTCTCTTGCAGAAGAGCTAACCTTTTGCTTTGCATAACACGTGATATGTATTTTTGACTTTTCTGACTAACAGCAATTAGTAAGGGAGGACAAGTGGCTGTTAGAGGCAGAATTCCCAGGTTAGCAAAGTAGCCTATTTTTAGGTGCATCTTGAAGTCACAGTGATTAAGTTCTATGCAGTGCTTCCTGTGGCTCCACTTTATAGCTCTGGGCTTGGAGAAACTTAAACTATATGATCAACTGAGCTAAAAGGATCTCATGCAGATGTAATCTGTGAGGGTTTGACAACTCCAAGAATTTAGGAGTCGAGAGTATTGACTCTCAGAAATAAAGCTGACTTCAGTTGTTTTCAAAATAGCTGGTTTGGATTCACTTTATGCCTGTGCATATGGTGTATGTTTGTTTTAAAGTGGTTTGCAGCTGTGATTTTTTTGAAGGCAGTTTTCTCCAATGGTTTTGGCTGGAAGCTCTTGAATTAAAACTGAGATTTTTATTTATTTATTATATTCTTCTTTCTCCAGAAATTGAAGCATTCAGGAAAGCATTTGAGGTTATAGCACTCATGGTAAAACTGAAAGACTTTCTCATCCTGTACAAATTTACTCATTGGTGTAAAAATATGAGCTTTCTGCTATGAGTCATTCCCCAGCATAGCTGCAGAGAAAGGTATCAGGGCATCCTGAAAATGCCTTGCTGGCTTTTTGATTAAGAGCCTGAGCAGACCCAGTAGAGAATGATGTCTGCAGGTGGGTGATAGGAGAAGCTCTGATGTGAAAGGGGCTCTAGGGATGCCACCGCAGGTGGTGGTGCAGAAAACTTGTTTCCTTGCTTTATGGTGGATCCCAAGGCAGGGAATGGGGAGAGGCTGGTAGCACTGAACCTGTAAATAAACAAAGCTTTCATGCTGTAAAGCTACTAGAGTCTTCCCTGGCAAAAGAAAAAAAACAAAAAAAACCAAAAACCAAACCCATCTGTATCAAATATGGCTCTTCAGAAGCATGGAAGTGATAGAAGTGTTAGTGCTGGGAACGTCCCATGAGCCAGAGGAAGGTGTGTGGGGAGGCCTGGGGGGCAGGCTGCAGGGAGCTGGGTTGGTCAGAGCAGAAAACCAAGCCCTGAGAGCTGAATGCAGCAGAATTACCCAGTGCTTTAAAACAGATGGTGAATAACTTAATTGTTTAGCAGGTGGAGAATGGGAAGGATATTATTTCACTGATAACTACAGGAGATGAATTCAGTGGGTGCAAACTTGTGTGGTTTTATTTATCTGTTTGTTTGTGATCAGTGAAGTGTAACAGGGATGGATTCTTTCTTTCATGGCTTCCAATTATTTATATGCCAGTACATTCATGAGCCATACAAAGGGTGGGTTTATGCACAGTTCTGTTTGAGGCAGTGGATGCCCAAAAAATGCTCGGTGGGGTTGAAATGTAGTTGTAAGATGCAGTCTGTGAAACCTTTGAAAATTCACTTTTGCATCACATCTCTGAGCCTTGACACAGAACTGAAACTCAAGTTCATGGTATGTTTTCAACTCTGCCTAAAATACCAGTGTGGAAGCTGGCTCGTCTGTACTTCTTATCTTATCTGAAAACACATGGCGCTCCTCTCAGGAAGAGATTCTTGAAATAATTTCCTTCCTTTGATTTGCTTAATGAAGGATACAGAGCAAGCATAAAGCTGGCTTTGCCATGATACACTTAGTTTGATTCCATTTCCTCATTCTGTAAGGTTATTTTAAGTGATTTGCATTGCTTTGTAACAGCAGAAGCAAGATAGCAATTTAGTGTTCCACAAACACTACAGCTTTTCATTTTTAGGGTTACTGGACCTCATCCAGCCTAGGCTGGTAAGCACGTTTGTCTTACTCAGGGCCTAACAGAAGTGCTGAAATTCAGAGTCCAGCTCTCTAGCATTAATTGACACTTGTTTCAGGTGTCAGACTTCAAGTCTTGGCAAAGGCCAAAGATGAGCTCACTTGAAAGAACGTGACATGGAATCATAGAATCATGGAATCATAGAATAGTTAGGGTTGGAAAGGACCTTAAGATCATCTGGCTCCAACCCCCCTGCTATGGGCAGGGACACCTCACACTAAACCATGCCACCCAAGGCTCTGTCCAATCCGGCCTTGAACACCACCAGTGATGGAGCATTCACAACTTCCCTGGGCAACCCATTCCAGTGCCTCACC
>JASSUY010037568.1:6414-16481 GCA_032466535.1 Forpus xanthops | reverse complement strand
TCGGCTCTGTCTGGGTGCCCGCACTGCCCACCGCCGGGGCAGCCAGAGCAGAGCTCCCAGACCGGACCCTGCTCATAGGCTAAGCACTCAGCATCCCGCTCACCTACCTGTGCCAATCGGCACGCAGTGCTCCCTGGGGCAGATTTTCACCCAGTCAGGGCTGGTGCCGCCTCTCCGGGTGCCAACCCTGAGTCCCTGCTCTCGTCAGCTGAGCTGCCGGCTCCTGGGCAAGTCCTGTCGAGGGCTCGAGGCTCCCTCTGTGCCTGTTGCCACTCTGAGTTGGGGCTCCTGGACGCTGAGCTTTCCCCGCTCACGCATGCTATTTGTCATAAACCCATCCACAAGAAAAAAATACAAAATCCAACTCTAATATATATTTCAAATGAGATGCCCACAGGCACTTAGAGCATGAGTCCATGGCAGCAGCCATATGTGCTGTAATCCTCCTCTTTATACACAGACCCAGCATAATCCTTTCATGCACCATATATCTAATCTGTATTCTCTGCTTTGGAAGCAAGATATAAACATCTCAGAATTAATCCAAATATATTAAATAGAATATGAATCTTCATTATTTTGGCTACCAAGCAGTTAAAGAATGTGGCAAATGACCAAATAATCAGTCTGCCATTCAGCTATATGCTGGGCTACCATTTCATTTCAGGTTCTTCAAAGCCCTGCAGCTGAACTACAGACGGGTATTTAACGTGGAATTGTATCTTTTGGGGGAATACGTTATTTTTAAATGCTTAATAATTATGAATTCATTTGCCATTCTTTTTATAAGCAGGGGATCATAATGAACTCATCTGTTATTCATGTGAATGTCAAACGTGTTCCCACAGGAGTTTTATTCTAATTCACTATTAGTTAGTGGACTCATAAAATAAAATGCGATCCATTTATTACTCTGAACATGTAACGGTGGGTAATTGTTCATCAAAGGGCAAATGTAGTATTTTTCTTCAATAACCAGGTAAAAAAATAGGTTTAAAGGAAGTGTAGCTTTAGAAACAGAAGTAAATGTGACAAGCTGTGAGGCTTCCATTTAAAATGCAATGAATGAGATTATCATGAGCTATTTAAAAATGTAAATGGATGATACTATAAGCATACATGCTTGAACTACACACGTTTAACATAAGACAAACTGCACCTCAATATATAATGCCTAATGCTAGTTCAGTGAAAGACACATTTTCAGTATTCATAAGGTGTTCACAACTGTTTTCACACAGCTGTTCTATTGCAACAGAAAATTCAGAGGTGAGACACACATCACTGCGGGATTTGAATGTGATGACACTGGAGAGTGGGACTTTGACCTGTGAAAACAAACACAAACTAAGCAAGAAGAAAACTAGAGAATTCAGACTTTGCTTTTTCAGAGTTAAATAAATGGGTATTTTTATGTAATTATTTTCAATTTTCTTCTAAATCCCTATTCTAAACTGCATGTTGGCTGTAAGGACTTAGTCCATGAAATGATAGCCCTGAAATATTTCAGCGACAGTTCCTTAGCTCTGACATGCCCTGCTAGGCTTCCCGTCAAGTACGTTGCAGTGACTCTTTCAATCTTGACATCCTAGAACGGTTTTGGGTTGAAGGGACCTTAAAGCTCATCCAGTTCCAACCCCCAGCCATGGGCAGGGACACCTCCCACTAGAGCAGGCTGCCCCAAGCCCTGTTCAACCTGGCCTTGAACACAGCCAGGGATGGGGCAGCCACAGCTTCTCTGGGTATCCTGTGCCAGTGCCTCAGCACCCTCACAGGGAAGGATTTTTTCCTAATGCCTCATCTCAATCTCCCCTCTGTCAGTTTAAAGCCATTCCCCCTTTCTTGTCATTAGATGCCCTTGTAATAATGAATTATTATGAAGATAAATTTGCAAGGGAGATGGTAACAAATACAGAATCCTATTTATAATTGGAACCACAAGATTAATATATTTATAGTTTTACTTTAAAATACACAAGCAAGGGAGTTCTTTATTTTTTTCAGTCTAAGTAACAGAAGAATACGATTTTAGTGTTAAGGATTATCTCAGTTACCTTATTCTGCATGGAAATGGTGATTTCCTCAAACCAAGTGTACAGTGTTGAAATCAAAACATGGCATCTCTGTGCAATCTCTGGCAGTCACTGGGTGATTACAATATTAACCATAATGAACCACTGAGAATTAAAAAGCAAGCCAACCAATGTTCAGATATGTTAGGAGTAGTAAAAAGAGTGAATGAAGGGAAGAGTGCACAAGAGGACTAACACTGCTGTGCCAAAAACTGCATGAAACTTGGTTGAAGCTTGCATGCTTATCAGCTGCTTTTTATTCCAAATGAACATAGCGCATTTATTTTATACATTAAACAACTATGACAAAAAGTTATCACTACCAGCAGGCAGCCTAAAGGCCATTCCCTAGAGTGAGAAACAAATGGGGTAGATAAGAATAAGACACAGAGTGTTATTTAATGGAATTCATGTGTACATGGACATATATATATGGTATAAATGTGGCATAAATACCATTTTCTTTAAGACCAGAGGACAGCTCAGGAGACCTAGGAACAAATTAATCATTCACCAATTTATAAGGGAACCTACAGGTTTAAAAGGCCTGATTTTGAACTCATAATTCTGTAAAGGTGAAATTCTATTGACTTCATTGGACTAACTTGAATTATACATGTCTGAAAGGAGACTTGTGCAATAGGAAGTATGTCAGAAAATATTATGCTGAAGAACATGAAATCTACAGAAAAGAAGCAATAAAACTAACAAATAAGTGACTAAGCACAAGTGAGGTACAAGTAACAATCAATAAGAGAAGAGGTAATGGCCTCAAGGGGAGGTTTAGATTGGATAATAGGAAAGACTTCTTTAAACCACATAGAGGGTGATCAGGCACTGGAACAGACTGCCCAGGGCAGTGGTGGAATCACTGTCCCTGGAAGTGTTCAAATTCAGTGTAGATGAGGCCCTTAGCGACATTGTTTAGTGGTAGCCTTGGCAGTGCTGGAGTAATGGCTGGATTTGATGATCATAAAGGTCTCTTCCAACATGGCTGATTCTATGATTCTACAGAATGCTACCATTTCCCATAGATTCCATTTTATTCAGAGGATTTCAGGACTTGGGGCTCAGGCTTGCCAGTCTCCTCTAAAGGCTCAAAGATCCAAGGAAGAATTATGGATGAGCTGCACTTGAGCTGTTTGTTTTTTGCTACCTGCAGGACTGAACACGTAAAAAGCAGAGAGAGGTGAGGACGAGGGGTGACCCCAAAGTGCCATCAGGACCAGCCTTACCGGGGTTGCACTCACATACTGCTAATGATGAAAGTAACAACTGCCATGAGAAAGCTTTTGCTGGAACCCTGCTGGCTTTTTGCCACAAAGGATAACATCTGCTATTAACTAACATTCTATTTATATCTCCAGGCTCTTCAAGACAATGCATTTCATGCTTTTAGCAGTTACAGGTTGATAGCATTGGAGCACCAGCACCTTTATGGCGAAACCTGGGCATTTGTCAGGTTTTGCTTTCTGAGGAAGATAAGTGCATCAAAGTGACGTAAATGGTGACTTTATAAAACTATTCACAGAAAGGATCAGCATGACAGTCAGGGTGAAATG
The DNA here is from genome assembly GCA_032466535.1 of Forpus xanthops. Taxonomy (NCBI): domain Eukaryota; kingdom Metazoa; phylum Chordata; class Aves; order Psittaciformes; family Psittacidae; genus Forpus; species Forpus xanthops. The sequence goes on along the minus strand of JASSUY010037568.1, from coordinate 12,847 downwards.
TACAGAGCAGAAGCACTGGAAGAGACAAGGTTAAGTAATTTAGGCTTTGACTATTAAAAAATGCTAATACTTTTAGGGAAAAGGGACAAAAATACATTCAATAAATACGAGCATATTACAGTTCTGAAGAAGGAGAAACTTCTGATGTGCGTATTTTTATAAGCTGCAATAGTCTTCTGCAGCTAAAGAACAATCTTTCAAAACAATAGCCAAAAGATTTCAAGAGGTGTGACTAAAACCATTCAATATAAGTGATGAGATGTTCCCACCTGGAACAGTGGAAGCGGCTCTTGGCTATATTAAGCTTAACAACTTCTTTTATAGAAGTGTGAATGGGAAAGGGCAAGCAGAAGGATTCACTCATTTTTCGCTGCTCACAAAGATTAAAGAAGACAAAAAGTTCTTTAGTCTTTGGAGAAAAGAACAGTATTGCTCATTTCTCTTCAGCTCTAGCTTAGATGCTTATGAGCAGTGTACAATACCAGAGCAAGTGAGCATGAACCCAAGCTAAGAACTGATCATTAGAGGAACAGAGGTGGAGTTCCTTCACACCAAAAACTAGATAAAGTGTGCAAAACCAGCTCAAAACCAGCAGCCAGAATACATATTTTCAGAAGAAAACTGAATAACATCCAAAACTCCAAAAGTCTTACATCAAAAATAAGATCAACATATATTCCCGTCACTTTCCTTATGTGGGAGCATTTCTGTCATCCTAACCCATTACCATTGTTAACAATCAGTAATGTTGCTAATATTCACCTCTTTTGGAATTTCTACTCCTTGCATTAAATAAACTTATATGAAAGTTCAGTTTTGGTGGGTTTAGGTGAGCTATAGAATCGAGTGCTGACCACTTGGGACGGTTAAAGATCTCATGTAATTCTTTGACACAAACAGGCATGGAGTCATAGTGTCCTGATTAGATTTTAATTCCCAGCAATTGCAAATCCCAGCCTCCTCATTTACTCATTCATTGAATATTAATGATTACATTTTTCCCAATACACCTCAATTTTTGTGCCTTACCAGATTGTTGCTAAGTGCCAATAGGGGTGGCTGTGTGACTGCACTGGATTAAGACACCTACATGCTGTCCTATATTTATTAATTTCAAACTCTTAAAGCTAGCACTTCAGCCTCCTCGGAAATGAGATATGCTATTAATATATATGGTTGGTCTACAGTAGTGGAAAACATTTTGTGAAGGAGAACTACAAACAGCCATGTCAAAAAATATGTCCTAAGGCTTATTATTAATGTATCAGCTAGCATAAATCACTGTAGCTCCACTGACCTCAAATGAAACCATGGTGAATTTATACTGAGAATATAGCTCTGTAAGCTACATCTTCTATTAGCACTGCACAATGGAAAAATACGTTCCAAAAGGGGAGGATATGGCATTAACATAACATTTGAGGAACATTCCAGCTCAAAGAGTTAAAAGAAAAGAATTCCATTAAAAAGCTACTCCTCGTCTCACCTTTCATTTATGGAAGGTGCTTTGATCCTCAGGTTTTTAATTAAATAACTTTACTGACTCCATTGACAGTTTTAATGTTTCTATCTCTAGTTAGAAGATGGTCCAGTCCTAGATATTTTGCTCAGCAGATAACATTTTAGAGCACATGGTGGTCTGTTGGTTTTCTTTTGCTTGTTTTTTTGGGGGTAAGAGTTGTTTGTGCGTTTGGGGCGATTTTTAACTAACTGATGTCCAGTTTTGCAGAGTAAGCTCCATGCACAGATGGTTTAACAGGACCAACCCCTAAATTTGCCTAAAAGTGGAAAATGTCTGCAAAACAATGTCAATTTTAAAATAACACAGACTGGATTCACGGTATGGTAAGATTGTAACATAGCTCAAAATATGAAACGGGGCCAGAATTCCAGCTACACAACATGTGAGGACCTTTTGTCTGCTGGCTGGTATCACATCCTGAGATGGTTTTTTGTACAAGATTTTTTAGAAGAGACTTCAATAGCGGTTTGATATATGGAACAATAGCAGGATATGGTCTCTAACTGGTAGGAACAATTACTGTTCTCAGACATGTGCAAGTTAACTTTCATTAACTTTATTGGATTTTGTGCACACTTTCTGGCCTAGATTCAGAGTTGCATCCAATTTCTTCTGGGGACAGCCGAGACAGGGAGCACACTGAAGAACAGCAACTATTCTAAGTAGAATATAGTGAGGAAAACTCACATAAGCCTCTAGAACGTGAGCAGTTTGGGAATAACGTAAGAAAGCAATGCAGGCAAACCCACTTTCTTTCTATGTTAATCCACACAGCCTTATAGGCTGCAGAGCAAGGGAAGAGTTGTCTAGACTGCCTCCACAAAGGGTGGGAACTCTTCAGACCAAAGGAATTCTCAGCATGTAAATCTTCCAGTTTAATGGCAGGCCTGTCCAAAAAGCACTGATCCAGAAAGGGTCATTATGATGGGAAGACACAAAGGTAGAATTTAACTGTAGAATTTGGGTAGATGTAAGTACAGACTCTTCTCTAGACTAATAACTAACTAGAGTAATAACCAACAACTCCATAGAGATGCTAGCTGGTTACACTGCTCAATTTTTTGAGTTTGGTTTTTACAGAATTAACTGTGGTATAATGTTTCCCTTACTTCCAAGAAAGTGGAAAATGACAGATTTTGAAAAGAGAGCTTTGTTTCCCCTTTCATTCCCCAGCTCTGACTTTTCCACAGTCTCAAGCATTAACCACTTCAAGGCCCCTTGTGCAGCCTTTATCTTTCATACATTTCCTCAACTGGCTTTCCTCACCTATTGTTTAAAAAATTCAAACACTTCTGTGATTTCTGACAGTTTCCCCACGAGTACACGCAATGCCACTTTAGGCTACTTCTTCTCAATTTTCACCAGTGCTGTCTAAGCTGCCCAGGGCTATAAATTCTCAATTTGGTACAGCCACTTCAACAGACCAACACAGATTTTTTTCTGATGAACCAGACTGGAGAACTAATTTGGCTGGAAAATAATTAAGGGAAAATAATAATTGTTTTTCAGCTTGATTTTCTGCCTCACATCTGCACAAACAGCTGCACGAATGCAACAGAAAGGGTGGGGCAGGAAAAAGAACAATTAGCTGAGGGAAAGCTGCTTAAACCAACATTACTACTACTGCAGAAATGCACATGGAACCACAGCTTAAACGTGCTATTTTAAGTAGCCTTTTAAATTCCTCACCTGTCACAGGGCCTATTAAAAGAGTTGATGCTAATAAGGCAAGGATTATATCACTCCTGCTTACCCATGCAGCCCAATTTTGTATCATTGTTTCCTGGTTCTTGTCTTGTAATTAGATTGTAAGATACTGAGAACATAGATCATATTTTGGCCTACTTGAGAACAAACTGACTTCAACTATAAGCAGCACAAGTGTTACCTTGGATTCAAAAGGAATTGGATCATGTCTGTTAGGTAGCAATTCCCTCAGACAGCAGCCATTCTGCTGTTTTGTTGAAGAAGGGCAAACCTTCAAAGCAGTTCTGGATCACTGAGGAATATCTTTCTGCAAATCATTCAATTTTTCTTATCATCATTTATCTAGCAGCTCTTTTCAAGAACCATAGGTTATGTTTTTTAATTAAGAAATTAATTTCAATCTCTCACTTGTAACAAGTAATGATCCTAAAATCACTGGGGCTTTAGAACATGAGGTGAGCAATAATGCTAAACACCCGGAATCATAAAGCAGAGCTACATCATACCTAAATTAAACTGATCTAATTGGACTACCGTACTGACTGTTGGTACTGCTGAGTTTGGTTTTATACTGAGTGCACTCAGTACATTTGACTGCATACAAGGCACAGCGCAGTCATCAACCAACAGGAGAAAATCTGCTTAAGTTCACAAAATATAGTAATATACACATGAAGGAACTGAACACAATCAGGGTTCCTTGTAATAAGAAATGTAAAGGTGCTTAGGCTTAACTGAAGCAAAGGCCCAGTGGAAGAGATGTTGCAGTTAACTGAAGCCATCTTGTCCAAAGAATAATATAAATGGAAATTTTCCATTGTGCTATAAAAAATGTTTTGCAAGTCTGCAGTTCTCCCCACTACTGACAAAAAGATTTGATAATACAATTGTGTCTTCCTGATCCCATGAAACAATGATTTCCACAGTTGTGTTCTTGCATTTGTTGCTGTCCCTACAAAAGAGAGACTTGGTATACATTACCTTGCAATAATGTAATGTACAATATAATGTACAATACATAAAGTAGGAGCACAACTATAAGCAGATATAGCAAAGACCATCTGCAGAGGGAGAAAAAGTGTTTTTAATGAATAAGTAATGTATTCAATTTACCCTTTCATCCAGGGACCACTGCAATACAATCCTTAATCAAAAAGTGATCACTCTGCTCTACTAATAGTCTTGATAGTGCGTAAGGACATCAGTCTTAGCTCTGAGACTTGCACTGAACCCTACGTGTCCCAGTAGACTGAACGATTTGGATTTGTGAATGCATCACATGCTTTTGCAATTACTTGATATTTTGATAAATGTTAGTGTTAAGTAACATAGGATGGTAAAAACCTGAGAAAAAGGCAGAATTCAATACCTGGAGAAGCTATTTCCCCAAAAGCAACAGAAGGTGTCACTGCTAACTGATTTTAAACAAATGAATCCCCTCTGCAGAAAACACTGCCTTTGTTTTGAAAGAAACTTGAAAGTTGTTTCAGAGATGGGAACTGGGTTCCCTTTTGAAGTATTTTTCAGCTCCAAACATAAACATTACATTTGAAAATGGAAAATAATGCTTTACACCATCTAATTCTTTTCCTTTCTGCTTGCTATTATTCCCTGCAGCTGTTTCAGCTGAGGCTGTGATTCACAGACAGATCAAGAGAACTTTAGGCCAGAGACTGGACAGAAACCCTCAAAGGGCTTTTTAACCCATGAATATTAGAGCTCTAGGAACCAGCTATTTTCTTTTCAAATTCACAGTAATTCAATACTCAGCCAAAATTGAGACCATGAAGATGCTGGAGAAAACATTTCCAACAAGAAATGTCAAACACAGTCCTGAAATAGCTTGCAACTGTGAAAACTTTCTGTAGACTGCCTTTTAGCTCAGACAATGACTGTCTTGTGTCTCGAAAGCTGCAATATTATTTTAACCCTATGTGGCAACCCTCACTCCCTTGTGTTCCTTGATATTGCAGTGTTGCTACTCCATGCTAAACAGCTGTTACATCCCATGCCAGATATGGCTGCATAACACTGAGGGTTGCGGTACTGTTTTCTAAATACACATACACGCAGCTTTTGAAGTTCTTTATGGCTGTTTGCAAGTCTCTCCACGAATTCAGACACATCCACAAGTGAGGCTAATATAAAACACGTTTCTCCTCCTACCCTTGTAGCTTGCCCCATTCATTTTAACCGTCTGAAGCACTAAACTCACATCCTTTTCCCTCTGCACTTCCCTTTCCTCGAGGTCTTGCCATGTGGACGCTGCAGACACATGGGGCTGTGGTCTCACAGGGTCATGGCTGCTTGCCCCAAAGCCGAGGGCCTGCACTCTTGATACACTAATGGATGTGAAGTAATTGCTAATGCTACAATTAAAAAACATATATATTCATATATATATATGCATGTCTATATACATATATATTATCTCTAAAGCCCGTGGCGTTTAGCCATCACGACTGCACGTTTAATAGGTGCATCCAAGCACTCTTCCAGCCGGCCGACACCAACACAGCCCCTCGATTCGCTTCCCCTTCCCTCCCCCTCCCTTCTCTTCCCAAGAGGAAGGCATCTCAGGTCACTTGCATTATTTAGCGGGGTGTTCTTAACCATCTCCGGGGCTTTGCCGCCGCCGCGCGGCTCCCGCAGAGCCGGGTTTGGGGAGGTATTTCCAGTTTATTGATTTATTTCCCAACACGCGGGGTGCAGTTGCTCCACTTCCCCGGCAGAAGGAGGAGAACAAACACCGGGGGGGAGGCGAGAAGGGGTGGGTCGGTGTGTGAAGGGGAGGGGAAAGGCCGCCAGGCCGCCACACCTGCGGGCCACGCTCCCCTCCGCCCCGGGCCCGCCGGCCGGGGGCACTTACCGGGTCGCTCTAACACAGTTCTCTCTGTCTCTTCTTCCCCCCCCCCGTTCCTTTCTCTTCTGCTCCTCATTCATTCTTCCCCCTTTCCCGCCCCCTCCCCGTTGCAGGCGGAGCGGGCCCGGCAGGAGGCGGAGCGGGCTGCCGCACGTCCCCCGGCCGGTCGGCCGGCCCCCCCGCCATGGGTCGGAAGCGCTGCGTGGGGGGAGACGGCTCCAAGATGGCGGCGGGTTGCTGCGGGGTGAAGAAGCAGAAACTCTCCAGTTCCCCTCCCTCGGGCTCGGCCGGCGCGGGAGGCGGCGGCAGCGGCTCCCACTGCGGAGGGGCGGCGGCGGCGG
>JASSUY010037565.1:0-39893 GCA_032466535.1 Forpus xanthops | reverse complement strand
TACTGTAATAGTTAACCAATCATTAAGCTGTTACTAATACTTCGCTAAGAAATATTAACCAATTATATACTGCTGAAAGTTCTCGTTCTCAAGAGGCACACTATAAAAAGCTGTACTAATGTTACAATAAACTGTCAGCACTTGATTACATTAATCAGTGTGCGTGCTGTCCATTGATCCCCCGCAACATTGGAATATGAAGGAGGAAGAGAGCCCCAATCCCACTTTGTCTAGCAACCTTCACCAATGGTTGAGGCTTCCAGAGAAAAGCACCTGGCTTCTCAGGGAGGTCAAATGAGCTAGAGATGAGGGGAATGCAAGGCACAGAGTGAGAACACAAATGAGAAGAAAGGGCAAAAGCACTTCAGGTACTCCATATCTCACTGAACCTATCTCGATCCAGCAAACCAGTTCAGTAATGCCCAAACATATGTCAAGGATTAATACTTCCTGTTATGAAGATAACATGTATGAATGCTACAACTGAGGATCCTTATCACTGGAACAATTAGGCCTGAAGAAGTGAAAGACTGGATTAATTAAACATCTTGACTCAGGGTCTAGGAGAAACAAGATTGTAGTGACTGGACAAGGAATAAAGTTAAGGCTACTGAACACAGACAGAAAGAAGAAGAAAAATTATAACAAACAACGACAGAATAAGATGTAGCAATTTATGGGCTATTTCTTCCCAATATGTCCATCCAGGAGAGGTCAGAAATCTGAGAGTCTCTTTTGTCCTTTAAGTGAAAAATACGTCTTCTTCAGTCTCTTTTTTAGCAGTCTTCATGTATGTACTAATAACCTATGTAACCCCAGTTATGCAACAGCATATAATGTGGATTTGTTATTTGATGAATTGATTTGGGAATGCTGAGATGTAGCTTTAATATCTTTCAGAACTGGACAGCATTTGATTCATTAGCCTACTCCTTTACAACAAGATGTGTACCGAGATGTTTAGGAGATGCTATTTCTTACTTGAAAACACCCCACTTCTCACATCTATTGGTCCTTCATGAACTATAGCTACATTGTCAATGAACTACTGCACCAAAAAATGCAGTTTCTTAACTTGCTACAGCATTCCTCTTGGCACTGCTCTTGTTTCAAACTAGGCAAGTAGAGAACACCACATATTAACAAGAGTTGAATGTAATGCTCTACTTTTCCGACCGTTTCACCCGTTTGGTCGTGGAAAGGAAATGGCCTCAAGCTACACCAGAGGAGGTTCAGCTTGGATATTAGGAAAAATTTCTTCACTGAAAGGGTGCTCAAGCACTGGAACAGGCTGCAAAGGGAAGTGGTGGAATCACCATCCCTAGAAGTGCTCAGAAAACATGTAGATGAGGCCCTCAGTGACATGGTTTAATGGGGGTCTTGGTAGTCCTGGGGTAATGTTTGGTCTTGATGATCTTAAAGGTCATTTCCCACCTGGTTGACCATAAGACTGTGAAAATGGGCGTCGGGCCCGCCCTCTTGTCGTGTATTCTGCTGCCACCATGTGGTTGTTTCTTTTCATTCACATCAAGATTTGTAATACAATCACTTATAATTTTTTGCACCTAGTTTAAATTGCAGGCACCACATTCTGTCTTCAAATATTTATAAAACTTTTCTCTAAGAAATATACTCCTTTGTTTTCAATATCCTTCATATATATTTATAAGTGAGACATCTGGTCCACACTTGCATAACAAACACTTTTCTGTTGGATGGAAAATGTTATCATGCTGAATCACACATAATTTTGCACAGTGAAAAGTAACAGTGAGTGCACGTATCACTTTGCAATTCAGGAAGCAACTTTGCTAGCACAATACTTTCCAGTGAGCTTTCCAAAGAGAACTACACATAAGTATGCTTTGGCACCTTGAGCTGTCTCAGACAAATTCCATTGTTTTTCCATATACTCAGTTTGACTTTGACATCTAGCCATTGAAGAAGCCTTTTGGGTGTTTATTGTTTGGGAGGTTTTTTTGGCCTGAATTAAACATTTGGAAACAGGAAAGAATTTTTGTCTTTTTTTTTTTTTTTTTTTTTTTTTATCTAAGCCTTTCTCCTCTGGTTTTAGACTTGAAAGTTTTAAATAAAAGTGAACAAGGTGTGCTCTTTCAGGACTCTAGGGTAGATGATGTAACCCATAATATCACCAGTTTTCCTGTGTTTGACAAAACTGCATTAGTATTTTGTGGTTCAATTCGGTCCCCTTTCTCATGAATAGTCTCCTCATTTGATTAGGCTAGACTGGAAGTATAAAACCTTCAGTAATTGAAGTGGACAAGAAGTCCAGTTGCTGATGAAGTCTGCCTGACAATGCCTCTCAACATAAATATGTGCATGTGCAGCACAGCCTTGTATTATTTAGAATGCTCAGCTACCATCTCATTGAGTTTCCTTTGCATATAAAGCCTCTTACATTGCTCTGTGCTTCTCTGTTGATCTCTGACCACTGCACCCTCATTAGGTCATCCATGTAGTCTAAAAAACTGTGTAAAGGATGAGCATGCAGTTGACTTTGAGGATAAAGGATTTCAGTGTATTAGTCTTATTTAAAGAGTGGAGGTTGCGGCGAGAATTATCTGCACTTCTGTAGTTGTCAGATTTTGGCTCAAGCACCAAATACAATTTTGTGTTAGCAAACTCTTCCTGAAAAATGCTGTTTGTATTACCCAACATGTCAGTTTTAAAGACATAAATGACAGTGGTTTAAGCAAATACTAAGATACACAAGAGCTGTTAAGAACAATAGTGCATGTTAACAGAATGAAGAGAACTTCAAGTTTCTGCCTAGCACACTTGGATATGCTGTAGTGCATAAGCTCCAGCTTATAAATATGCATAAATGTTGAAAAGTCTGTAGTTCTTTCTGCCTAGAAGCACTGCTATCTTGCTGAAGTTGAGCACTGCAGCACCTACTTCACGCCTAATATCATTTGGGATTTACAAAATTGCCTGGTGATGCCCTAGGGAATTGAATGCAGTATAGATCTAGGGGCAGGGATGATTTTCATAATAAGTTAATCAGAACTTTATAATTACACATCTGAATTTCCTATATTAAGATATATGTTCCTGTTGCTTTATTCCATTTGAGATCTCTGCAGAGAGCAGCATAGTGAGTGCCACAGGTCAAAGCTGAAATGTCTTTTTCTGCTGTTGTAATGCAATTCTTTTCCTCCCATTTGCTTATAACTGTATCAAATTCCTTTGGGGTACAATTTTCCTATATTTTATGTTAGTTTAGATGGGAAATGATTTTAAAAGATGTATTTCACACGCATGTCTGTATAAGTCCATGTGCATGAGGCATATGGATGAAGATGATTTGTATAACAAACATCAGCCAAAAACTGTAATTCAACAACACCTGAACTAAATTTTGATAAATTGGCATCTTCATAATGTCAGCTTGGAATCTAAAGCTGAACATGAAGGATAAAAGTTAAGGTGGAAGAAAGAACATTACAACTGTTTGAATGGATGCGCCTCAGAATTTTTCTCCTTACTGTTGGCAATGGGAATACTGATGTTCACTGACAAAGGTGAATTTTAGGGGTTTCTTTGTTAATTTAAAGTGACTGTAAATACTGGCTGCTCTGGGAAACATTTTAACTTCTAAGCACTTCAGAGCAGAGAGTAAAGAGGAAAAAGTGGAATAGATATGCTCCCAATTTTTAATTGTAGGCCTCCAACAACCTTTAGACACCTTTAATAATAATTGTACAAAGTGAAGCTATACCATCTTTTAATGTAATAATATTGATTTCTATCTGGCACAATGTCCCAGTTTTAACAAGAAGAGAGTGGTCCTGTGACCAGCATAAGCTTTTAGAGTCTGCTGAAGCATTGTGCTTGGTTACCTGTGTATTCTGCCCAAACTCTTGTGATTTGGGCAGAAAAAATACATAGAATCATAGAATAGTTAGGGTTGGAAAGGACCTCAAGATCATATAGCTCCAATTCCCCTGCCATGGGCAGCGACACCTCCCACTAAACCATGCCACGCAAGGCTATGTCCAACCCGGCCTTGAACAGCGCCAGCGATGGAGCATTCACAACCTCCCTGGGCAACCCATTCCAGTGCCTCACCACCCTTACAGTAAAGAATTTCTTCCTAACCCAACCTAAACTTCCCCTGTTTAAGTTTTAACCCATTACCCCTTATCCTATCACCACAGTCCCTTAAGAAGAGTCCCTCCCCAGCATCCCTATAGGACTCCTTCAGATATTGGAAGGCTTCTATGAGGTCTCCACGCAACCTTCTTTTCTCCAGGCTGTGCAGCCCCAACTCTCTCAACCTATCTTCAATAGGGGAGGTGTTTCACTCTCCTGATCATCCCCGTGGCCCTCCTCTGGACTTGTTCCAAGAGCTCCATGTCCTTTTTATGTTGAGAACACCAGAACTGCACACAATACTCCATGCTAAAACCAAAATGTCAGTCTTGCTACGATACTATAAAAACTGTGGACAGCATTATGAAGTGCTGGGGAATAAAGCTGTCAGTTTTTCAAACATCTATTTAGGAGCAGGTATCTTAAATCATTATTAGTTTTCATCCTGCTTTGTTTTGCTTGCAAGTGCATAATTTGCAGTGATGTATCTCTTGGTAGTTAGAGCCCACCAGTTAAAGAAAATGAAATCTTAGCTTCCTGGAGATCACTGCAACTTGATTAACCTGGAGGGATGACTACCAATCATCTTACTTGACAAGGTACTTTACTGAAAAAGAAAGCTAAAAAATGGAAAGGTAATTTTCAGTTATGTAAATTATTCAGCTTCTACCAGGAATCAAATTAGAGGAGGAATAAGAAGATGGGAATTTCCCAGACAGCAGCTTTTTATAATCATTGTATATTGATAGATCGCACATAGATGCTGTAATTACCTCAACTGTGCTATATTAATATTCTAGCAAGATACCAACACAGGCAACACAGCATTATGATTTTCTTCTGTTTTGATCATAAATCCTTGGCGTTATTCCTTCTTGGATAACTCACATAAGAATAAATTTTCTTTCTTATTATTTCTATTGATAAGCAACTAGGAAAGGTTAATTCTTGTAACGATGAAAAGGTCCTCATTATTATGGTTGCAGTCAGAAAAGGGTTGAAAAGCATTTTAAAACAAAACTGAGAAAGTTAGAGTATGAAGCATGATGGCATTTATTAAAAAAAAATAATAATTCCTTTGCAGTAGTAAGATACATAAAAGCTACATAGAAACAAATCACTAAGTTTAAAATCTTTATGTAAAGAAAGAACTGTGTATAGCTTGGGGAAGGCAGTATGCTTAATTCTCAGAAAGTAGATCTCATCCTTTCCTTATCAACTGAGACACATGTACAGGGTAGGAGACTGAGGGGAAATTCTCCAGTGAAAGAAGAACATAAGTTGAACCCAAATTACCACAGGCATTGCTGTTCACATTCACAGATCAGAAAAGCAGAGCAAACGCAGCTTGGTTGTCTGACTTTGCCACATAAAAATAGGCTGGAAAATTTCAGAATTAAGGCATATCAGTCAAAGTTTCTACAAGGTGATGTCTATATGTGCTCAAATTACCTTTGCAGCCAATGCAGATCTAGTCTACAGCTGGTGGAGTGTAGAGAGCAATCCACCTGGCCACCAGCTGGCCAGCTTAGTGTGAGCTGCATCACTGTAGGTGCTCCTTAGCATTGCATGACCTGGGGCAGAATTCAGTTACGTAAATACTGTTTGACATTTTAAGCAATGACACCTAAAAACTTTTGACAAATGAAGAGCTGAGGCATCAGGCTACTCAGTAATTCTGTAGCCTATTGAGTACTGAGCTTAAGTTGCTGAGTCTTCAGCACTTTCTTCTTCTTATATTCAGTTTGGGTTTAAAGTGTTCTTTTCCCTGAAAAATAAATATTTTTTTCTTCTCCTGGGGTACCGCAGAAAGGGACAGTATGAAAACATTAGGACTAAACATACATAGGTCTTGAAACTATAAATGTGAACTCCAAAGAGCTCTATAAGATTATCAGACCTATACTTATCTGTATAGGGAAGAAAGAAAGCCTTGTACAGCTGAGGCAGCACATGGTCTCTGCATAAGCTTGTGAAACAGAACTCTTTGTGAAGTGCACTGGAAGTCCACAAGAAAAAGCCTGTCCTCATTGCACTCTTCGCAGAGTTCTCAAAGTTCACACTGCTGATGATGAGCCACCACTTATGAATTAGCATATTATATAAATCATACTCAATTATAAGGGTATATTCCCACTCCTTAACCAGCACGATGAAAATAGAACAGGAAAAAAGAACTGTATGACTGTTTTATTTACATAAAGAAATGTCATTAAAATTCTTCCTGTTTTCTTGAAGGCATTTTTTTTTTTTTTTTTACATTAGTAGGAATACAGATCTGGCCTAATTTCCTAACTGAAAATTAATGAGGATTGGAGATATTTAAATTACAGTAAGTGAACTCAGATATTTAGAAAAAGGAATATCTTCGGTGAAAGAGATGTGTGAGGAAAAATACTGCTGTGAAGCTGGAAAAGAGAAGAACTCTTTGTGGATTAGTTGTATGCCAATTTTCTATGTATAGTGTTAAGATATTTGTTAGGAGAAGCAAGTTAAAAAAGAATTTGTAATAGAAACAAAAATTGATGTATATCAAAGCTGGGCAGAGTTGAATTTTTCTTAAGAGTAAGACGCTGTTGTTTTTTCTCCTCTTCTGCCTTTATTTCTGTGTGGTTTCCGTCACATATCCACCCTAATTTGAACTGCTGCAGACATTAAACTGTATACTTTACTTATCCAGTAGTGTGCTAGCCTTAATTATGACAGAGCTGCACGGGGGGAAGTGAACTGGTTCGTGGAGGCAGTGTGTTCAAGTTGGGAAGAGGTAGGCAGTCAAAGAACTTGTATAACAACTGTAGCAAGTGCAGCTGCACGCAAACATAGGCCCCCTATCTATTTGCATCAATGTCTACCATTTATCTGCGCTCTGTAGGGAGGCAGTGCAGACATGTTGTATATTATGCTGCCTCTATTTTCTTTCTTTAGGACAAGTTCTTGAGCTTTCAGGAATCCCAAGCATTTTTTTTCTAATTTTTTAAAACAGAAATTATTCTTTTTTTTTTTTTTTTCCTTCTTTACTGTTTTCTTTGAAATACTTGGGGAGGCAGGTTTATTGAAACAATCTGCTTGGTACACCTCTGGACTTACTGCAACAGATGCACATCCTTCTTCTGCTGTGGGCCACAGAGCTAAAGACAGTACTGCAGCTGGGGTCTCACCAAAGCTGAGCAAAAGGGCAGAAACACCTCCCTCGATCACACTCCTTTTGATGCAGCCCAGAATACAGTTGGATTTCTGGGCTGCAAGCAGATGTGCCATGTTGGGCTAGACGACCTAGAGATTTTTACCCCAGGACTTTGCACGGTAATTATTGATAAGCTCTATAAATAAAAATTAATAACCTGAAGGGATTTACCTAAAAGTCTGTAACATATGAAAGAGCATTTTCTGTGCAAAAAACAAAAGAACTGCCACAGCCCAGCATAGCCAAACCTCCCTCCTGTCATACTCATCCCTTGTCCAGGCCACATCTCTGACTGCTTTCCCAGCAATTGCTCGATCATCTTTAAAATGTAGGATTTAAAATCTTCCTCCTACCTAGGGGAGAAAGGCTACTCTGGTGAGGAACAGATGAAATATACCTGGGTCCAAGGTGAGCTGAGTCAGTTTCACCCATTGACCCACTAAGGCTTGGGCAGGATAAGATGATTTCTGCTGCTCTGGGACTCACGTATCTGAGTATAGAACAGGGTGAATACAAAGGAGTCCTACCTCCTCTCTGAGCCTGGCACATTTATATTCTCTGAGCCAGAAAATCTGTATTAAGTAACAGCTTCAATTTGGCTTGAAAAAGCATACAGTAGTACAGAAAGGAAAATACTGGTCATTCACTTGAGATAGTACTTGAGATAACAATGTGGGTCTGGAGAGTAAAAAATATGATTCATTCTTTCATTTGCAATATCTATAAAACAACACACGCACACATATATACATAAACAAACATTGCCATTGGGTGCATTTTGATCTGCATGTGAATGGTCTCACAAGCTTGATCTGAGTTCCAGATTCAAAAACAGAGAGTAAAGGCATCCAGCTTCATTAATTGTTTGATAAAATCACAAAGTGACTTTAAAGTGTCCTGACAAATTACAATTCATGTAGAATGGTAAACACTGGTAAGAGGAGACAATAACACATCTAAAGCGTTCCAGAGGAATCAAGACTTCATGGTGCAACAACTCTGAGCCCAGTGCACGAAAAGCTACCTGAGAGAGATATGCAGGCTAAAATCTGTGAGACGAGTAGCTGGAAGATATATCTCCTCCTGCCTACACAGAGAAGCACAATTTTCAGAGGGGTTGCTACTGTCCTCGTTATCTCTGAGTGAGGCACCTGAGGAAAGTGTGCTCAGGAAGTGATGATCTAGAGCTTCAAGAGACATGAAATTGCTATATAGACCTATGGATCTTGTTAGCTTTCACCTCAGTCTTCCAGCTTTTCTATCTTGTAACAGACCCTTTTAGTCTAACTGTAGACGCTAGAAAATGGGAACAGCATTGTTATCAACTGAATGTTAATAGAGTTTAAGCATACGTATTTGAAGATACTGGTCTTAATTTGAACAATTTTTTTCCTCCTGTATAAAATTGGATGAATAATAAAATATACTTTAGAAAAGCTAACAAATTGATACTTTATTTTTAGATATAAAACTTACTGTTATGGGGATTTACTGTAAGAGGTCAATTTGTACTTAGTATTCCTAACTGTTGAGTCACTTAGTGAGGTAGAAGGTAGAGGTTTGATCATTCTTCACCAGCAGCCAGTCTCCCTTACCAGCTGATATTTTATATGAAATTGTAGTCCCCTTGTTTCAGCAAAATGAGTTGCAGTATATATCCTACATTTATCTCATGTCCTTTAGTCAGCTCATTGTGAAACTGCACAAAAGGAGAGTGAGGGAAGCAGCTGTGATATCTGTGCTATTCAATACAGATAACATATTTGCAAGCAATTACTTTTCAGCTTCTTTTCTGAGTTCATATCCTCTATTCCCATCAAAGATGGCAAATTAATTAATATAATGGGTAGTATAACATAATAAGAAACAAAGTGCCTTCAAATCTAGATGTCAGTTTTTGGGACTTCCTGTTTTCCCAGAGAAAAAAGAATAAAGCTTTGGAAGTTATTTCTATGGTTTTTAGAAGCCCTTCCCATATAAGCTGTTTTTTCTTTTTTTTGCTTGGTTTCATTTCTAAGAGATGGAGAGGCCAGATGTGCACCCTGGGACAGAAGATGCCACTTGGCAGATCACCAAAACATCACAAGATCAACCCTTAGTCTGTCTATCCAAAATCTAGTACTTCCTTCTACAGCTAGTTCTGAATTTCGCAATCTCTTCCTGAAAACTTTCATGGTAGGTTTCCCTTTTCTCACGTCCTTCATTTTACCAGCTAGGACTTGCCAGGCTGGGAAAGAGAACTGACATGGGGATGGAGACTCCATGAGTACTGAGAAGAATAAAGGAAGTCATAGCTTCCCATATCATTCCCAATGATCATTGCCCAGCGCTCAGCTGTATTTTTCTCCTTAGTATCTGGAGCAGTGCTGTGTTTCAGCTTCAATCTGAGAACAATGCTGATAACACACCAATGTTTTAGTTATTGCTAAGTAATGCTTACTCTGATCAAGGGCTTTTTAGTCTCTCGTGCTCTGCCAGTGAAGAGGGGCACAGAGAGCCATGAGGAAGCAGAGACAGGACACCTTGCCCAAACTAACCAAAGGGGTAGCACTTCATGCCCAGTAAAAAAACTGGGAGGAGTTACCCAGAAGGCCCGGAACGCTGCTCGGATTGGGCTGGGTATTCCTCAGTGGGTGGTCAGCAACTGTACTGTACATCACTTGTGTTTATTGTTTTATTTTCCTTTCTCCCTTTTAGTTTTGTATTCTCTGCCCTTGTTATTTCCCTCATTATTATTATTGGTGGTAGCAGTAGTAGTTTTTTTATTATACCATAGTTACTGGACTGTTCTTATCTCAATCCATGGGGTTTACATTCTTTTGATTCTTCTCCCCATCCCTCTGAGAATGGGAGGAAGAAGGGAGTGAGTGGATGCATGGTTCTGAGTTACCAGCTGGGCTTAAACCATGACAACCATACAGTTCACATGTCTTATCACCTAAGTCTCATGGTAAAACCTATGTCAAGGCTGCCACTTTGGAATTTGCCTGGAGAAGGGCTTATTAACATCACATGAAGCAGAAAGACCCAAACCATTTTAACAAGCTACATTTTAATATAGTGAAGTCTTGTATGTCTCAATTTTTATTAGTATTCACAGACAGTTTGCATCTTTGTGAGCATCAAGAAAAACTTTAGATGTGCCTCAAAATGAAGTTGTTTCAAAGAAGCTTTCTTCTACAGAGAGCTGAACTTTGTGTGTCTTTCTATTTTAATCTATCAATGGACAATTTATTTTTCTCTCTCTCTTTGTTATCTTTTCCAACAACCAAATAAGTTTCAAGCCCAGAAACATTTCTGTGAACAAAAAGGCAGACATTCACCTAGCACAAATCATATACCTTCACTGATGTCAGGTATACTGAATAATATTGCCGAAGGAATGTGGTTAGTTTGAATCCATATTCACTCTCACCCTTACCGTGTGCAGCACGCACACCTTGTTCAGCTGTAGACTTGCTGATTATTTAATTGCTATGTTACATATATTTCTATGTAATCTAATTAGAAACCTTGCAACTCAGGAAAACTCATCCTTGAATACCTTATTTCACACTCTAACAGACAAAAGTAACATGTAAATCTTTATGCATGCATATAACTTTTCTCCAAGCCCTCTCAGCAGCCAAGTTTTAACAACTAGAAAGGAAAATCAAGCCAGTCCTCTGAAGTTTGGTCTTTGCTTTAAAGATCAAATTATTTCATAATGGTGTCATGTTAAATCAGTCATGAGGGAAATTTCAGAAATAGCTTATAAGAAACGCACAATAGGAATTTACCACTCTTAGACTTGTTTCTTTTGGGATTAGTGCCAAAGGTCTTCTAACTTGGGTGCCGTTTCTCAGTTATGTTGTTAGCACATTTTCACCTGATCTTTATATTGACCACTCTATTATTTTTTTTTTCCAGAAGAATAGTTGTAGCAACCAGAGCAATGATCCCCTTCTTGACAGAGAATAAAAATCACTAATTAATTTTTTCTTATTTTGCTAATTTTATTTCCAAGTTTCTCTGTGATAAGATTATTGAGAAAATGTGAGATTTACTCACTGAAAAAATATCAAATAAACTTCTAAAAAGAAAACAAGCTACACAATTCTGTGGATGCTGGGTGGGCTTGGGCTTGTAATGAAAGACCATCTTTCATTTATGTGTAACATCAATAGGAGAGTGCAGAGTACTTAAGTCCTTTTCTCCCTAGGCTTTACCCTCAGGGAAAGAATTTGCATTAAAATAAAATGACGAAGTGTGTGATTTCATTTCCTTTTCCCATGTGAAGAACAGTGTGGGGTCAAGGTTCTTTATTTTATTTGCTTAGTGAGTGATATAGAAAATGTGCTTTCTGAAGAACATAAACACTTGAAAAAAAGTAGAAATCCATACAAGCTGAATAAACTCTCTTTTCAAAATTTCTATTCAATGTTTTCCTCCTACTTGGATAAAAATCTGAGTAAACCATGCCAAAGTTTGGAAACTCAAGGAGCCATTAGGAATTTATTAGTTATTTGCTTTATTATTTATTCTGCAGAATGAGTAAGATATCTACTTTATTTCCTATAAATATGCAGACTTCAGACTGCCTCAGTATTATCCTACCTGAATGCAAAATCAGATGAAGCTATTAGTGCAAAAACAACAGGAAACAAAACCACTACAAACCAGGTCCTTCAAAGAACAAAGGTGAGCTATTTATCTTCAAGTGGCACTGTAGAACAGTGGGGATCAGAAGCACAATAAGTTGTGTCAGAAGAAGCTAGTGGCCTATTGTAGCACCATCCCTGAATTTAGGATCAAACCATATTTTAAAACCTTACAGATGCTGAGGTAGGTAGAAGGGACAGCAAGTGGATTTTAAACACTCTGACATATTGGGAGCAAGTGAAAGGCTGCAGCATTTTGCAGCTCGATTCACAAAGGAAAGGAAACGAGTAAATGGGTGGAGAAAGATTAGAGAATCTGGTCAGGAAAGATTGGAGTGCAAGCTGAGTATGAAGCCCATTGCTGGTTTAATCCTTTTGGTTTATGCACTGCAGACATAAATTGACATAATAAACATCATTTTTGTTTTACATAAATTAGTTTTGAGCCTCTGAAATCAAGTATTGCTTGGTTTATTTGACATAACTGTCATTGCCACATATTTTTGTTGTGTTACAACGCTGTTATTAGAGGTAGGAAGCAGACCTGGCAGCACAGTTACTCCCCTGCTGTCACCTGCAACAAGTATACTGAAGTTGCCCTTCTCACTTAATGTATGCTCTTGAAATAAATGAGCATCTTTTGTCTATTGTTGCAGTCATATAACTTCAACTGTCACACTTGCCCGTATGATTCTTCAGAGAAGGAACACTTGAATTCCAGCCCTGGATTTTCTCTCAGGTAGCAGTATAGTTCCTTTGTCCACAATTATAGAAGTTCAGCACTTCATCAGGCATTTAATGAGAGAAAATGCGACATCTCAACACCTGGAAAAGCCCTGGAGAACCTTGCTTCCTAAAGGGTGTTTTCTTCAATTTGGCAGGGTGTGAGTAGTAATGTGTTATTTTCACACATATGTTCCAGACTTAATCCTTTCACACCAAAGATAAACTCTCAGTGTTGTTAATGGAACTCCTCAAATGAATTTTGAACCCATTGGAAACCTTTAATTATTAAATGCTGCTTCTGTTTCTTAATCTTTCACTTCCAAGCCAAAACAGTATGCTATCTATCCTTAATCAGAAAACCTGAGCTAGTTCACAAATTGCACTTAGCATTATAGCATCACGGTAGGTATATGCTATGCTACTTTCATCCAGGAAAACCTACAGTAGAACACTCCACATGCCATTCATTTAATTGTTTATACACAGGGTCCTCTGGAGGAATTTGATATATTTGTTTCACTTAACCCAGCCATGATTCAATTTCTCGCATTCTGAACACAGGCACAGATCTATATTTCTTTTCTTTATTTCATTACTAGCTGATATTTTTATTGTATTTCACTTTGAGATTTGTCTTATGAACACAGTATGTGTTTTGCATTAAGCTAGATCTTTCTTATTTTTATATCTTGCCTGATTCACAGTAAACTTTAAAGAAAATAATCCAGCGAGCTATACAGTACCTTTTGTTCTTGGAACCATTTAAAATCAATTTGTGATCCTCTCCACTCAATCTTTTTCTTCAAAACTGATAATATTTTCTGCATGAAAAGTTGCTGACTTAAGAACAATAATATATGCTAAACCCATACATGCATTTTTCTTTTTAATTGGTTTTATTATATCTGTACATTTTCTTATCACCTTCTTTGAAGATGGGACTCTAGC
Organism: Forpus xanthops; assembly: GCA_032466535.1. Taxonomy (NCBI): domain Eukaryota; kingdom Metazoa; phylum Chordata; class Aves; order Psittaciformes; family Psittacidae; genus Forpus; species Forpus xanthops. The sequence goes on along the minus strand of JASSUY010037565.1, from coordinate 26,279 downwards.
TAGCTAGCTCAGTACAAAAGAACAAATAAAGGCCCACTCATTCCCCCTGTGATTGCGCATACTGGATATTGTGGCTTAAGCCTCTAACTCATGCAGTTTGCTCACTCACTCCCCCCCTCTTTCTTCCCCCAGCTCCCGAGGGGGGGGGGGGAATGGGGAGGAGAATTGAAAGAATGCAACTCCCATAGGTTAAGGACAGTTCAGTCACTAAGGTGTAACACAAACCACTGCTGCTACCACCAATTATAATAATGACAAGGGAAAGACAAGGGAAGAGAATACAACTGTTCACCACCCAATACCAAGCCCGGCGTAGCAGTGAACCCAACCCTTCTGGGTTCCCTGCCCCTTGTTTTTAACATCCTAGGCATGATGTGCTGTGGTACGGAATACCTCTTTGGTCAGTTTGGGTCAGGTGCCCTGTCTATGCTTCTTCCTGGCTTCCCCTCCTCTCTGGCAGAGCATGAGGCCCAGACAGTCCCCGGCCAAACCAAACATTCTAAGCTGTAACTGAAAATATTGGTGTTATCAGCACTGTTCCTAGCCTGAAAGTCAGAAACACAGCGCTGCACCAACTACTAAGAAGGAGAAAAATGGCTGCTACTGTTGAACCCAGGATGCTGGAGAAGAGAACTTGGCTTGGATAGTCATGGAAAAACTCTCCATTTTCCTTTGTCAGACTGAGGTGAAATCCTTGGATTTTGTTCTCTAATGTTCTAGGAGGAAATGTTCTGGTCTATAAACTCTCCAAGGAAGATACTCTGTCTTCCAGCTCATGAAGACTTTTCACTCTTGTCTACAGAAAAGCACGCTAAAAGATGGGGCTAGTGAGTGCCTTACAGTAATTCCTAAACTGCAACATGGAGACTGAGTATCCCATATATAACATGCTGGTTCAGGGCAGCGTGGGTCAGGGTTTGGGATATCCAGAGACCAACGTCTGTAGGAGCTAGAACAGTGAAGTACATGCTCCATGAAGAAACTTACTTCCACAAAGGACTATTGCCAACCCACTTCTCAACTTTGTTTCAATTTGATGCCTATTCAAATCTCCAAAGCCCAAAATGTTTTGCTGTTACAAGGGAGGAAAGAAAAGATATTAGATGTGGTGATGTTTTTTGCTTTTTCTCCAGTCTGCCAAGTATTCAGACCATGTCTGAGACTGGAATAGAAAGTGGAGCTAGAAGTGAGGAAATAGAAATTGAACCCCCAAAATCTCCTACATTCTCATTCTCCTGCATGAAAGCCACATTGCAGATAAATGCCACAGAAAAGTAGTACTGATAGGAAATGCTTGAAACATAAAAAAATTAAAAGTATTTTAATTTTTTTTTTTCAGTTCAGCTATTCTTTTTGTAACACAGCATGTTGTTAGAATTTATTCATATGGAAGTGTTTTAATATTCAGTATGCTTTGAATGAGTAGCAATGATAAAATTTCTTTTATGTTAATATCTCCATGCAATCACTGAGGAAAATATGCCTTGATTTTCAGGATTCTTAAAAGTAACTAATATTATTCAGAATTTATATATTCATTCTTAAATGAGGTCAGGTTAATATAACAATGAAAATCTAAATAAATATACAAAAATAGATTTTCTGAAATGCATTATCATTACTTGTAAATTGGTTAGGGCAATCCCAAGTACAAATGCAGGAGGCCCCAACATTAGAAGAGTGTGGACATGTTGGAGCAAGTCCAGAGGAGGACTGCAAAGCTGATCAGAGGGCTGGAGCACCTCTCCTATGAAGACAGGCTGAGAGAGTTGGGTTTGTTCAGCCTGGAGAAGAGAAGGCTTCACAAAGATGTTATAGAAGATTGCAGTGTGTAAAGGGGGCCTGCAAGAAATCTAGAGAGGATTTTTTTATAATGACATGTAGGGATAGGGCAAGGGGGATTACTTTAAACTGATGGAGGATAGATTTGGGTTAGATATTAGGAAGAAGTTCTTTCCTGTGAAGGTGGTGAGACACTGGAAGAAGCTGCCCAGAGAAGCTGTGAATGCCCCATCCCTGGTACTGCTCAAGGTCAGGGTGGATGGAGCTTTGAGCAATCTGATCTAGTGGAAGGTGCCCCTGCCCATGGCAGGGAGATTGGAACTAGATCATCTTTAAGTCCCTTTCCAACCCAAACCATTCTGTGATTCTGTGTCCCTCCTCTGCACTTGCTCTGACAGCTCGATGTCCTCCTTATGTTGAGGACACCAGAACCAAAATGTTGAAAACATTAGCCACTGTCTGTTTTTAAAGAGCTGGCATACAGTACTGCATATACCTCCATGAGGTCATATGCATATACAGGTCCATGAAGTTGTAACACCCTGCTTCGGTCCTCCCTCAGAGCACACCAGCAAGCTTATGAGGTTTTTCTTGGGTTTGACATCTGAAAGGCTGAACTGGCAAACCTGAAAAATTTACATGAAGTTTTCAGATTGACAGTACAGACATTAGAGTTTGTCCAAACCTTTCTTACTGCTGAGACAGAGTGACAGTATTTGAATCTTTTGGCACATAAGTATGCCCTGAAGAGATATATTCTGCAGAATAATATAAGAAGGCATAGGACAATTAGAGATCTGATGATTAAATGCTTTCCTCAGCTCTATTTTATTCAACAATAGGAACACAACCTATGCCACCTTGAAGGTGTGACAGGTGACCTCAAAGAATCACTGTCTTGTGGCTTAACAAATACTTTCCTTTCAGTTCATCTGTGGCAAGAGGCACAAAATATATTCTCTAGAATCTATGATTATTTTTTTTTTTTTTCGAAGGGACTATCTTTCATCTTCCATTTATGTAAAAGCTCCAAAATGGGTATTGATTGCAGAGATACTAGTTAACCAACTGACAATCATATAAGTTTGGTCATCCAAATGTTGCCTTTTAAAACTTGATTCTTTGACTGTAGATAATATAACTTTTGCTGGAAAAAAAAAAAAAATGAATACAGTGAACTACATGATGCAATTTGTCATTTGCTTTTCAGGCCTTTGTCTCTATCAACCGATACCTGGGTACTGCTAAGTAAAAACAGCTGCAAGCACTTGAAAATGCAAACAGTGTAGCCAGTTGTATCCAAAAAGGAAAGAAAGTGCTCTTTATCTTTCATGTGGCTGTTGCTGGGGTATGCTGAGCTCAGGTGGCCCATCTTGGCTAATTAAACCTAATACGCTATAGCTATTTGCTGTAAGCTTATAATAATTTTTCCTCCTGCACAGAGAAGTAGATGTTTAAAGTAAGTTTGAACAGCAAGTTGAGCATTACTGCATTACTATATAGCATTCAAAAATGTAAGCTTATGTGGTTATTGGCATGCTGAAAACTAAGAATATAGATGTGTTTCATATACAACCCAATTGACTTGATCTGAAATCAAGCAAGCATCAATCACATACTCTGAACTGCAACTGTGGCAATTTTAATGGCCTGTCCTTTTTTTTTTTTTTTTTTTTTTTTTTTTTTTTTTTTTTTATATATATAAAATTCTTGCTGCTACATCATCAGGAAATTTTAAATAAAAGGAAACCTTCAGTGAAAGTAATCTGTGGGACAGATTTGCATTACAGGATTTTATACGCTAATTGTACTTTCTTGGACTTCTTTTTGTTAGAGAAAGAACTCAGTAGAAAGAATTTCAAAATAAAGACCACAGTAAATGGAAAAATATTAGAAATATATGAGTAAGGATGGTAGCTGACAAAGAGAAGAAGTTCTATGAAGGAGATTCAGGAGCTCTCAGGTCCTCAGTACAATCTCCTTGTGAAGGAGTTCTGTCCAAAGCTTCTCTGGAGTCCCTGCAATATGAAGGAACTAGGATTTGTTTCTTTACAAGCACCATCAGTGTGCTTTGCTAGACATTCAGTGTTAGAAGAGGGTCCTGTCATTTTGTGAAGACATGAGCTGTGAATAGAAGGGATGGTGTGTTTCTGAAAGAAAAAAAAAGAAGAAAGAGGAAAATCTTGATCTTCTGCAGCTTCAGTAAAACCCAGTAAACATTCAACATTTTGGAGCAGAATGATTATTTAATTGGGTCTTTTGTTTCATTTCCTTTACCAGAAAAAGTAAAAATATTTACATTTGTGGTTTTAATCATTTTTTTTGACAGCATATTAGTTTCTTGCATCAGTCTCTAGTCTAGATTAGGTCTTCTAGGCAATGTTGGAGCATACATGTTAAATAGAAATTATAGAGAAAGCCTATGATGTCTTTCCAGTACTATTTAAGCTATAAAAATACAGTGTATTTAGATGGACTACCATATCTCTGGAGGTTTTTTAGTGCCTTCTGCTTTGATAGGTATCTCCCATTGGTACAATATGTACAAAGCTTATCTATTTGAAAAGTGGCAGGGACATGAATTCTGACCATGAATTGTCAATATCAACTTTTAATAAGAATTGTAGTCTAGCCTATATTGCATCTTCAACTATATTGTCTTAGACCAGTAATTACAGTCTTTTATACAAGACCTACTTTATGGTAATATTTTTATCTAATGTATATTTTTATCTTGACTTTGAAAGATCATATCCTGTTTGTCATGTAAATGCTGCTTTGTGAATGCTTCAGTGACTTAAAGGAACATTGCTGCTCCAAAAAATTGAAGCAGCAGTATTTGTTCTGTGATTGTCACATAAAGACATTTTTCTTCCAAATCTTTCTGACTGAAAAAAGGTAAAGGGGGTGGGAGGGGGAAGAGCATGTCAAGGCAAACTTAAATAAAGCCCATTCAAAACCAAAACAACTTAAATAGCTTGCATTTGGTTCTATTTAGAGGGGAAAAAAAAAAAAAAAAGGCATATTTGTCATATGTAGGATGAGTGCTCAATTCAGGTGCAGAATTAATCTGAGGTGCTCATCCCTTTTCTTTTTCTGCTTAGTCTTCCACCTGAGTAAACTCGAACACAAGTAGCATGCCTGAAGGATTCTGGTGAGCCTCTGCTATAGGTCTCCCTGCTCAGGTTCCTTTTGGCTTTTAGACATGCTGCTTCAGTCCTATTGGGATCATTCAGGTCTGTGAGCAACTGCTGATGCAAAAACAAAGTGAGTAATATTGAAAAGAGTTGCTTAAGAAATCAAGAAAACTGAATGTCTGAAGTCATTGTACAAAGGAGTTGTTTAAAGAAGATGAATTCTCATAAATTATGCCAATTTTCACCAATTGCAAATCTAAGTGAGTATAATTTTTTTAATACTGGTACAGATGCTGGGTATAATAGATCTCTTGTACATGGTCCAGTAACTTAAACTGTCTTCCTTCTACTCTACACACAGTATCTGCTCGGAATGAAAAGATGCTACAATTCTAGTAGCCCTGGTCTTCTTAAGTTCAGCAGCTGTTTGGAAATGTATATGCACTGCTTATTTTTAAACATGCAAAACAACTGGGAGGAGATCAAAAGAAGATGCAGAATTCAAATTGATTACCAGAGTATGTTATAAATAATATGTAAAACAATGATATGTAAATGTACCATGGTATCACATGGTTATAATACATTGCAACAAAAACTTCTTATTTAATTACAGGCCATTGAAATGATTCTCCAAATCTCGGCAGAATTTTAGACAAAGCTAAATAGTGTTTTAATGCTTCATAGAAGGGGCAAATGCATTCTCATTTACTTCCCATTGTGAAGGCAAACTTAAGGCTAGTAAAGGACATTAGAGTAATGAAACTATTCCACTTGTGAACAAAGCAGTGAATCTGGACAAAAAATGAGTTCATTTCCTCTTCACTGCCAGGGTTTAGGCTCTCTGTCTCAGGTTTAGGAAGGCTGCTGAGTTCTACAAGTAAAATACCACCTGTCACACAAGCCTATGAGATATGCTTATGTTTCAGGCCGATGGTAATGTCTTTGTAACAATCATCCAGCTGCAACTGTACTGTTGAAAGTGATCTGGTGAAGTGATAAAAACTTTCAAGATAACAGCAATTTGGTTGTTGCATTTAAATGGTGCAGGCTGAGCTGTGCACACATCCCAGATTCTATGTCCAGGTATCTCAGAAAAATATGCTGCATAAAAGAAGCTTTCTCTGATGTCGTCTATGTAAAGTACAAAGTTTTGAAAGACAATTTTTAATAACTTTATATGAATGAAAGTACAATAGTTTTTATTTTGCCAAATATGACTCAACAAGCATGCTCTTCTTATTCTATACAAGCCTGTAATTTCTCTTCCAGTTTAGGAAAAGTTATTTGAAATATGGATAATACTGTTTGGACAGTTGTGTAGTTCTAGTAATTCACTGTTTGAGCTCCTTTTTGTGTTACTTTTCATTGCAAAACAGTCAGAGTGGATTAGGTTTTTCAGAGGATGAAATCCACATGCTGGTAAATTATGCTGTTATATTTCCTACTTCTTCAGAGTTAGTGGTTAATTCGTATAGCAGAATTAAAACCGATATTGAAGTTGACAAACAGGTTCCTCAGCTCCTGTGAGTCAGTAAATTTTAAATGTAAGCTGCATTTTGTATAAGTCTGTGGGAATAGGCATTGTACTGAAGACTTCTGATATTAATATCATTCAATAATTTATCTTGATGGCTAACTATCTTTTTTTCTTTTCTTTTTTTAATTTTATGGGAGGACATGAAGAAGACTCATGAATACTCAAACAGAAAAGCCCATCTGTGTATGAAAGAGAAGAAGCTTTTCCAGTAGCTGATTTAAGTATGATCTTAAATGCAGCAGTCAGATCACTGTTGTGCCACACTCGCATCTGGAATTTACAAGGACATTTCAGGTACACTGACACGATACTATTATAGCTTTTCAAAAGAAGATTTTTTTTGCTGTGGTCTATTTTATCTTAGCCAGTTACGTTATTTCAGAATGGAGTTGAGTGTCCTCAGCTCCCAAGGCATGCTGGCTGCCATGCTGTAGTGTAGTATTGACCTCTGTATTCTGGATGACTCTAAAAGAATTGTTAACTCATTTGACATTAAAATAATGTTCAGTGAGTCTGTCATTTTCAAGCAATTTCCTGAATAATTTCAAATCTATTAATATACAGGAAACTGCTGCTTAACAAAGGTTGGATTCAGTGAATCCAGGAGCACCAGCTAATTATTAACTTCCCTTATTATCTGAAATGAAACCTGCTACGACAGACTCATTTTCAATACCAGATAGTGAGGAAGATGGAAGCAGTGCACACAACTGATATCCTTGTCTGAAAAATTGCAGCAATCTTATATTTTCCTTGTAGTCTGCTGTTTTACATGGGAAAAAAAATCCAAGCTAAATATGCAATACTACTGCACCAGACTTAGGAGACTTGCTCCAAAAACTCATGGGAATATGGAGGGCAATAAAATTAATACAAAAAAAAAATTAATCTGAGTTTAAATAGGAATTTCTTCTTGACACTTGCAGCTTGATTTGTTAATTGATTCTGTTTATTACAGTCACAAAAAAAGCCCAGGTAGCAGTTTCTTTCTTTGGCAGGTTTCTTGGCTGGAATGAAAACAGAAGAGATAGCTAATCAATAATAGGCACAACCCAGACCTTGTGACCGCTTCTTTCAACACTATCTCCTTTCTTGGTTTCTTGATGCTACTTAATCACAATATTAAATAACAAAAATAAGCCAGCATATAGTCTGACACTTTAAGGTGCCAACATCCCTTAAAAATTATGTCCAATATATTTTCAGCTTACCTATTACATTTTTGATAGCTAAAAACTCCAGCTGTGGCGTGCATACCTGATTATTTTTCATGGCTTCTTAGAATATGTGCAGTAAAGGGTGTCTTGCAAGCCTAGTGAAAAGATCATTGCTTCACTGAAGTGACTGACTATATATTGTAAACCAATAAGAACTGGTTTATTTTCAGCAACCAGAAAAAGGAATGAATCTGGATTGGAAGATATGACATATCGTTTAGCCTTGATGAATACTGAAGATTGTCTCTTCAAGAAAAATTGAAGACCACGGATGTTCCCATGTCAAAAAATAGATAAGCCCAAGGGGAAAAGGGAAAGGGAACCACAAGATAAAAATTGAATTGTTGAAATGTGGTGAGTGAAATGTAGTGATTATTGCAGTCATTATACCGTTATCACTTAGATTAGAAAGTAGCTGTGGAAAATAATATTGGATGAAGAAGTAATGGAAAAATTATTTTAGCTGCAACCAATAGGCTTACAGCAGATAGAGGCTGACCTGAGTTTTCAAATCAAAGGTGGTTTCTCAAATTTTGAACCTCTGTATTAATACCTATAATAAATTAATACCTATAATAAGCTGGGTCATCCTCTTCTTACAAAAAATATCTCAAGAAGGCAGAAAAAAACCCCACAAATATCATTGAATTTTCCCCAAATACTTCTGGAGAAACAGAAAATGTGCATCTTTCTCCTCTTTTGAGATAGGCAGACTCCAATTCCTCTTTTGTAGCAATTCTCAGCACTCAGAGTGATACTCATATAAAAAGACATTAGGCTTCTGGTCAGGAGACCAGCTTTAACATTAAAGTAGAACAAGTTAAGGGTCAGGGCCTCAAGAAACTCTGTTCTGAGTCTCCAGCTCAGTGAACAAGCCTGTGTCCACATAAGAAGAACATGAATATATTCATGGACATGGCAAATTACTTTGTGGTCTCCAAAGCATGTCTTTACTCTCTGTGCATGCAGTTGGTTTCTTTCAGGAGGTAGGAATTGCATATGTACTTTCCATTTGACACTGCTACACAAAATCTTGCAGTTCTTCAGTATATGTAGTTAGATCTGCAAGAGGGAAAATGTGCCAGAGATGTAGAAAAGCTATTAAAACATAACTTCAACTCCACATCTCTATAAAGTAGAGTCAATCTAAATAATGGTTTGACTTCAAACAAGATAGTGCTCTTAGAGATACTATTAATCTATGTACAACACGACAGATACGAAGGTCCATAACCTCAGTTCTTTATTTAAAATTAATTGATGTAAACTGGTCTGAAATTTATTTAAATGTATCCATATAGGCTTCACATGTACATACCTAAGTTATTTTTTCAAACCATGAAAGTTAAACAGGTATACCTTTTAATACAGGAAACCCTTACTTTGCAGTTAAAAATAAAGCGTTGGACAGCAGAATTTCTGTTTTGTTATCTCGCATAGAATAGGAAAAATAGCAGTAATAATAGCAATGAGTCAAAGCTGTGGTAGCAGGTTTCAAACTGGAGCATCCTTATATGTTCACTAAAAGTATGGCTTTAATAATTGCAAGATCATTCTGTCCAGTATTTATTACAGTGATGATGTACTGATGACACAGTCCAATTCTATAAAACTCAGACTCTGTAATCCACTTTTGTTGTCTCTTTAGATAGTGGCTATACTTCAGATGTATTGAGCTGCTGAAAAATGAGTGGAGATGCAGAATGTCTTTTCTGTTACTGGCTTCACAGCAGGGTTTTCTAATTCTTACTGTACCTAAAAAAGCTTTGCATGAATGTGCAGCCATGCTGGAGACAGGGAACCTTAAATGATTCCCTACTTCTTGAATAATTCAGCCATGTGATACAGAGTTTTACAGCATCTCATCCTCAAGGAGTTAGCATAGTATTTTAAAATACTGGTCTTAATGACTGAATATAGAGATGGAGAAAAGCAGAAGAAACTCTTTCAGCTGTGAATTCTCACCCCTTGTTCTGTTGGTTTTTTTGTTTTTTTTTTGAGGGCACATTAATTGAAGCTTGCTTTGAGTTCATTAAATGCATATTCCTGCAGTTCATTTCAATTCCATTTCAATTTCATTTCAATAGTTCTTGTGGAAGAACTATAAAATTCTAGAAGAACTTTCACTACTCAGAATGTAGGCCATCGTAGAATAAAGATACCACCTAGGTTTACTTTAGCAAGCAGCCTAGCATAGCAGAAGCAGGTCAGTCATCATTTTTGTGTACCATATGGAGCATTTCAGAAGACTACTATGCTTTTTCATAGTAGGTTTGGCCATATCCCTTAGGTCAAACATTCATCATGCACAAGATGCAAGGGCTTTTGTGCTTCCATTTGGGATGGGAATGGAACTGGATTAATCTTCCCAATATAGTTTCTCTTTGGTGAGTAGACAGTATGAAACTTCACATGTAGTTTTCAGAAGAGGAATATTTGTGTGCACTAGTACTGATCTTTAACCTGAACCAATGCCCATCAAGACAGGATGACTGGAAGGTTTTCTGCTGAACTGCGCTACTGTTCCAAAGCAAAACTTTAACATAGATGCAGCTAGTAAGCATAGGTCCTATGATGGAAAAAGGTAGTAAGCTCTGTATTTTGTTTAATTACATGGAGGCATGACTGTTCTATTTTTAACTGATTTTTTTATGATCACTTTTTCTGCATCTTATTTCACAACATGTCAGCAGGAAACGTATACCCCAACATATGATCCAGTACAATCCCAACTGACAGGTAAAAGACTCCACCTTAAAAAGGATTCAGACAAGCCATTAGGGAAGCAGGCTTTTGAAGCTGAACTGTTTTGTTATTAGAATGAAGTTTTCAAACCCTTCCTAAATTTAAAAAAATAATAACTACTTTTTAAAAGCAGCAGTTAAGTAAACAGCCGAAAACCTGCAGCAAAGACTGGTAATCTGAGTGTAGTTTTATAATCAAATTTTACTGAAGCAGATAATACAATTGATGATACACAGCTCATGGTATAATTGTCTCAAATTACTGATATGATTGAAATAGAGCAGTAGCTATATACTTCTGCTGCTTGTCTGTCCAAACACTGTTTCTAAAATACTATGCACCTCTAATATAACACAGGACAGACCACTTTTCTTTTTGCCAGAGAGGCTGTAGGAACTCTGGAGCTGCCAAAACACAGCCGTTTATCTATCCAGTGACTAATGATTGCATGTAATATATACCATTATGGGAAGACAGGCTGCCTCCACTGACTGCTTTGTGATGATTCTGGTCTGGATTGCATGAATACTTTTCAGAGGACGAAACTGTTGTTTTTTTTTTTTTTTTTATCTATTTCCTGAAATCAGTCATCAGCTTAAAACAGCACCAGAAACTTGCTTGAAGTGTCCAGAGCATTTATGTCAGGAACTATTCAAACATTTCTCTTTATACAGCCTTTGTTTTATCAAACTTCAGTTCTACAGGGTTATTACACAGCAGCTAGATCATGAGAAGTAGGTATATGTGCAAAACCTGACTGCAAAGTCAGTGGTGAGATAGCTGATTTCTTAAATTACTTACATTTCTTAAATCTAGAGTTGCCTAGAGTGGTGGTAGATACTCCATACTTTGAAACATTCACGGCCAGGATTGGTGTAGTTCTGAGCAATCTGATCTAGTTGAAGATGTCCCTACCCATTGCAGAGGGGTGGAATATATGACCTTTGAAATTCCCTTCCAACTCAAAATATTCTATGATTTTACAAAATTATGAAATATTATAATAATAATGATGTATGCTGTAACTAGCCACTCTCCAAAGTAGAGTGTAAATAACAGTACAATAAGCCATAAAAATATTGATAAAACATTTTTAGACAGTGAGAGTCTTTCAGCAACATGCAATAATATTTGCCTGAAGCTAAAAAGTTGCAATTACAGTCCTTCATTCTGCAAGGAGTGTGGGAGAGGAAAACTGTATCACAGACTGAAGGAAAATATTCAATTGTCCTGGATTTATACAGGGATAAAACTTGCAAAATGCAAAAAATAGAGCTTTTGCTTATGATCATAACAGGAACATGTCTAATAGTATCCTTTTATGGGAAATCTGAGTGTGTTTAGTGTGCAATCAAGTAAATTGGATAAACAATTTTAAGGGTCCTGTTAAGATGCAGGTAGATGTACTGAAGATGTAGGTAATTTCAGGTATTCTGCATGTTTGCTTTACAGTATAAAAAAAACTAAGTGAACTCTACATTGCGTCAGACCTTTGCATGAATGAAAAAAGAGCATCTTTGGCATACTTAACTGATTAAACTTGAACTATAGCAGTTTTTCCATCACTTAAGTAATATATGAAAAGTGGGGAAGGGAATGGCTGGGAGGGAAATGCACCAGAGAGAGGAAGATGGAGAGGGAATTCAGTAACTTTTTAAGGTATTGAGCACTTGGTTTGGTATTTAATAATTAAAGATTCAAATCTAGTAGGCGCCACTACAATGTTTCTTCAGAAGTGTTACGAATAAATCTGTATATCGCCATTTGCACAGTACTTTTGTTCTCCCTTTGCCAAATCCCATTTATGGGCTCAGCACTGTAAACTATTATTCCCCAAATCAAGCTAATTGACCAATTAGCTGAAAGTAAAGCTAAATTAGACATTTTAAGTATTGCATAATTAGATTTACTGTCAGTTAATGAACTACTGCAGATACAGCACATCCACAAAGGAATATCAGGAATAGAAATAATAAAAAAAAAATCTCAAAGCATAAATAATTAAATATTTTTGTGCTAAAAAATTGTTTTCATTCTTCATTTTGTTTTCTATCAACATTGCTATATTGTTATCAGTAACAGCTCATTATATGAGTAAGTAAAAAAAATTGTCTTTTCTAAAACAGAAGGCATAGGCTGTGCTGCTGCGTGGTAGACGTTCACTACTGATAACTTCAGGTGTGATAACTGCATCTATTGGTGCTGTTAGATCTATGTTGTTAATAGTCATTGTGAAGGTCAAAGAAGAAAATAACAATTGCCAACAGCAGGAATTTCAAGGTCTATCTAAGTAGCTTTGTATGTTTGTTGCAAATAAACATTGAAAATCTTGAATGCTTACTCAGAGTTTAACAAAACATGCTTGAGGTCATAATTCCTTCTTTCATCCCTTTTCCTTTTCCACACCCATTTCTTACAGCTTTTAGCCACAAACCCATCAAATCTGCTGGTTCTCTCCCTACATCTTTTAAGATATTGAACTCTTGCTAGAATTAGTTTTCGGATGCTGTCTTGGTGGGATTCAAGAAACATAAGGATCTTGGCATCATTTGAAATTCCCTGATGCCACCTGAATTCTGGTGACTGAGTTTTTTACTGGTAAGGGAATATAACTATATTTTTTTCCATTAGAGTGTTTTTATGAGGGTAAACGCATTAAAGATTGTAAAGTTAGCCATAATGTATGGTTTATAATTATCATAGTTATTAATTGAATGCAAATTAATTTCCTTCAGAAACTCAGCTTATGGGAGTAACTTTCTAATCTTCATATAGTCCAGAAAGAAAACTAATAATAAAAAAAAAAAAGACAGAGAAGGAGCCCAGCCTTCAGATATTCTAAGATTATTACACTGCAGCAAAACCAGTTCAAAGGTTAATATATTTCCTGGTCATTTCAGAAATTCTCATTAACTGTCATAGTGCTATTTGAAAACGTGTGTAAATTACTGTGTTCACCAAGCTGATTCTCATACTTCTATTCTCTTAGTGTAAAGCACTTGTACTAGGTATGTTGCGGGAGTCAGAAGTAAATTCTAAAAGTAATGTTATGTCAGTGTAAAGGCTCTGTTCCCCAAAGGCAAAATCCTGCCTATATTTAGTATTATCTGGAGATATCTGCAAATGTCATATCCAGACCTTCTGTTTTCAGTTGACCACTCCAAGCTGCACAAAAGGCAAATATTTAGCTAACTGCCTTTTCACTTTTATGAATCCAAACTATTTCCTGCCCAAAGCCCACCTTGTAGCCTCTGCAAATATTTCCCTGTCTGGCTGTGCAAAAGAGCTTTACCTGACTGAAGTTTAATAAGTTTTTATTCACCTCTTTCAAAACATAAAGGTCATTAGTGTGCTCTTCTTTTCTCTCCCAAGATAAAAATTATTCTGAGGATAAATTAAAAAAAAAAAAAAGCCCCAAAAGAACAATATGACTTAAGGTTCCAATATTTAGCTAACGCTATTAAACTCATTTTTTCCCACCTATTCTAAAATTTTAGATATAGAGTGGATTCCACCCAGCAGCTGGTGAGCTCTGCTGTTGTTCTCTAAAACCAAGCGGTGCTTTAGGAACACAGGAAAATTCAACCTGGAAAGGATCTCAGGAGGTCTGTAGTCCTATATCCTGCTCAGAGTAGGGTCAGCTGTGAGGTCAAACTAAGTTGTTCAGGTTTTTATCCAGTGGGATCTTGAAAACCTCCAAGAACAGATTCAGCAAACTATTTTTTTTTTTTGTCAATCTCTAGTGTTTGACTTTCCTTATGGGAAAAAAGACTTTTTTCATCTACAATTTAAACCTTTCATTTCAGTTTCTGCTTATCACCTCATCCTCCCACTATGGCCTGCTTTGAAGAACCCAGTCTTCTTGCTGACCTTCCTAGAGGTGCTCAGGAGCTGCTGTTATGTCCTCTTGGATCCATCTGTGCCCAAGGCTCAACCAGCCCTGGTTCCTCAGCTTCTCCTCATAAGGTGAATGCTTCAGTTCCTGATCATTTTAGTGGCCCTCCATTGAGCCTACGCGAGTTCATTCTTGTCTTTCCTGAATTTGGGAGCCCCAAATAGAACATAATATTGTAGATGATGTCTAAGGAGTGCTAAGTAAAGGGAGGTAATTTCACTCCACCTCCTGGCTACTGTTCTGGTCATAAAGATCAGTAAACTGCTGGTTGTCTTTCTTCTTGATGACTTATGCTCAGCTCCCTCTCTGCTAGTATGTCAGGGTCTTTTCAGCAAAGCCGCTCCCCTCAGTCAAGCAGCAGCCTGCATTGCTGCAGAGGACTCATCCTTCCTTGGTGCAGGACCCTACATTTGTCCTTGTCTGATTTCATAATGCTCTTATCCCATTCCTCCAGCCTGTCTAGGTCCTCACTGAAGGCAGCTCGGACCTTGAGTGTATTAAATTAACACCCCCCCAGTTTGGTGTTGTCTGAAGTCTTGATAATGACTCTACTACCTCCTTCAATTCAGTGATAAAGTTGTGAAATTGGTCAGGTGCCAAAGCAAAGCCCTTCAATACTCCACTCGTTACTGGCTCAGACAATAGCTTCTAAGACCAATCATCCAACCAGTTTTTTACTCATCTAATTTCTCAGTCATCCAGACTGGAGTATCGTGTTTTGGATACAAAAATATTGCAGGAGACAATGTTGAAAGTTAAAGTCAAAATGAATTACATTCCCTGTGTTCTCCTTGCCACCCACTCACACATCAATGATTCTCTCAGGGAACACAGTTGGGTTGGTCAGGCATGATTTACATTTGGTAAATCCATGCTGACTATACCCAGTCACCCATTTTTTTCTTGTGTACTCAGAAATTACTTCTAACAGGACTCATTCCATGATTCCCCAAGACAATTCCCTGTACTTATTTCTTTTTTCTTTTTTTTTTTTTTTTTTTATAGTGCAACATTTTTATTTTCCTTCTTCTTTCACTCAGGGATTCCTCTCTTCTAGTTGTCTCCATGACCTTTCAAAGAGGATAGACACTGCAGATATATTGGCCAAAATCACTCAGCAACTTTGGATAAAACCCACTCAATCCCACGAACTTCTACTGGTCTAATTCTTGCAAGCAAAACCTGACTCAATCCACATCCACTGCTGTTAATTCTTCTCCTTCACTGAGCACAGAATCTTAGAAAGTGAAGCCTGAAACAAAGATAGCACTGAGTACCTCAGCCTCATCTGTGTCTGTTGTCACTAAATCAGTTCACCTTTCAGGCCTATACATTTTGTTCAGCCTTTTACCACTAACACAGAGATAGAAACTCTTCTTTTTGTTTTTCATGTCCTCTGGGACTCTGCTCTCCAGTTCAGCTTTGGCTTTTCTGACACTTTTTCCTATATAGTCACCCAATATTCTTGAATTCACCTGCCATTGCAGGTTCTGCTTTCACCTCCTTTTTGCACTGAAGGTTGTGTCATAAATCCCCTGCTGGGTCAAAGCAGTCTACTGGTACATCTTGTCTTCCTGAAGGACAGTTCCTGCTCTTGGAAGATGCTGCCCTTGACACCTTTGAAATTTTGAGATCCTCTGCCCTTCAGAGCTGCCACATATGAGCTCCCACCTACCAGTTTTCTGAATAAGCTGAAATCTGCCCTCCTGAACTCTGGGGACTAGAGTTCTCTACTCTTCTTTCTCTCTCTTCATGATACTGAACTCCACTGTATCATAGTCACTACAGACATGGCTTTCATAGATTACCACACCTCCAGTTGATTCTTCCTTATCAACAACTAGTAGAGCCAGAGATGTGTCACCTGTTTGGCCCATTCAGTGCCTGTATCAAGAATTTTTTCTCAGTCACCATCTGGACATCTTGATCATCACCCTTCTCCTGTGATGTTTCTCTTTTAGCAGATGACAGGGAGATCAAATTCTCTATAAGAACCAGGAACTACAATGCAGAGACTTTCTCGAGTTGATTAAAAAAGGCTTTATCCATTAAACCTGATCAGGTGGTCTGCAGCACTAGAGCAGTGACAGATTCCCCCCAGATGAGGAACTTCTGCCTTGGACTATAGCTGACTAGTTCAGCAAGGGCTCAGTCTTTTGAAGGTCCAATCTTCCTAGGCCCTTTTTGAAACAAACTGGTGTTGAAGAACTAGCAGACACTCACAGATTTCAATAGGGTATTAAAGGTGCTTAGCAGACTACAGGTTCAACCCAGTAAAAGAATAAAACATAATACCCACAAAATAGTAGTTTCTTACAAGGGAATCTTCCCCCTTTTTTGTTGAGTTGTTAGGGCCTTTTTTTGGTACATTCACTATTTAAAAAGCTCTCCCCTGGGTTTTGAGAGGCACTGAAAGTCTTGTGAGTCTGTGTTCTTTCAGCAAATGAAGAAATACAAGGGGACTTGCTCCAAAAAGCTTAATCAGTCTGAAAGTTACTGACTCATGAAAAACTGTTGAATTTAGTGCAAGAACAAAGAGTTGCTTCAAAGAAATAAACAGCATGATCAAAAGTACAAGCTTTAAATTGTTTATTACAGAGAGAGTCTGAACACAAATGGGTCAAAAAATAAAAGAAATAAAGTGTACTCCCAGCATAGTTATCTTTCTTTTCCCATCACTTGTGTTTGCTTTTTTCCTTAACTCTAACATCTTATACTCTTGAAGACAAAAGTGATTTGGACTGATTCTTTTATTTAATTTGGGTTAAATAAAATGCATCTACTTAACATTTAGAAGAAATATATTCGCTGAATTCCTATTGTTTTCATTCTGTAGAGGACAGCTATGATATCTTTATAGCTACTGGTTGCAGATGAAATACACCAGGATAGCTTTGGAAAAATGCAGTGGAAAGTAGTTGAATGGGTAATTAGGCCTATAGCTAAGCTATGACTGTGACAAGATGTGGCCCTAAACAACCTTTTGACAACACAATGTAATATAATTGTGTGTATCCCTCCAAAAGCAAAACTAAACCTATTTTATGCATAGCGTGCCTGGAAGAGTTTACGTCTTCCTGAAAACTTAGTGCCTTGTCATGTGAAGAGCAGCACAATGACCTTACACCTCTAGTGTGACATCTAATGTGCTCAGTCATTCCTCGTAAATTAATATTTTGTCCTCAGATGTATTTGTATATCACAGTTTATTCTGGCTAAGTAGGCAGCTAACATTAGTGCTGTGACATCTGCATCTTTTCATGATCTCTATTACAACAAAGATCTCAGTCTCACAATTGGGTGGGTAGATACTTTCTATCTAGATAGCTTGGCTGAATTCATCAAAGGCTCTTGTAAGCAATAACAGTATTACTGTCTGAATCAGATTTGTATAGGGTTTAACGAGAGATGACACATCCTTTCTTCTGCAAAACTTTCCTTTCTCTAACTGGACTGGCCTTGAATTTATGCACTTGTTTTAAAACAACATTCTGTTTTCTTACATTATTGCTTAATTCTAATTCCACATTAGATTTTAGCATAGAATAGAACTAAAATGATAGAGGGCAATATAGGTGTCAGATGGCTTGAATGGACTAATCTATCATTTTTGCTTTGAAAATTATCCTCAGATGTAATTCCCAAGGTTAAAGGATCCTGAACTTTTACAGGTAGCCAACATGTTCACAAAGTAAATATGTTCTACTTATGCTCATGTAGAACATTTGCAAATCTGGTTTTACTCTCTGTCCTTCACTACACAGCCATAAAAAATTCTGAATTTATTCTTGGGACAGCTTTTGGGAATTTTCAAATTAGTTTCCATGATAAAATTATCAAATAATTTATGATAATACAAAGTGAAACACAATTGTCTGCTTTGGATTTCTGTAAGATATATTTTTAGAGAGAGTTTTGAAAAGGCAGAATATTTTGAACCTAATGAAGTCAACCGCATTGTAAGTTGGGAGGTGTCCTGGTTTCAGCTGGGATAGAGTTAATTTTCTTCCTAGTAGCTGGTACAGTCTTCTGAGTTTGGGTTTAATATGAGAAAAATGTTGCTGACACATGCATGTTTCAGTATTTGCTGGACAGTGCTTACTCTGAGTTAAGGACTTTTTAGTATCTCATACTCTGCCAGTGAAGAGAGGCACAAGAAGCCAAGAGGGAGCAGAGGCAGGACACTTGACATGAACTAGCCAAAGGGGTATTCCATACCACAGATCATGCTCTGTATATAAACTATAGGGCTAGTTGGCTGAGAGGGGCTGATCACTGCTCGAGGATGGTCTGGGCATTGGTCAGCATGTGGTGACCAATTGCATTGTGCATTACTTGCTTATTTGGGGTTTTATTCCTCTCTCTTTTCTCGTTATCTCCCTTTTAGTCATTATTATTTATTACTATTAGTATTGTTATTATTATTATTTTAATTATTAAACTGTTCTTATCCTAAAACATGGGTTTTACCTTTTCAGATTCTCCTCCACATCCCACTGGGAGCAGGGAGCTGTGTGAGTGAGAAGCTGTGTGGTACATAATTGTTGGGTGCAGTTAAACCACAATAGGAGAAGATCCTGTAAAAAGGCTGACTGCAATGTGCACAGGAGGTGGGAAAAGAAATTGAACCATTTAGTACTTCAAACTAAAAGTTAGAAAGAATAAGATGTTAAATATAGTTAATAAGATTATAATACTCTATATATATGTTATATATACCTTAAAATTAAAACTTCACAGAATGAAGTAAGTGCTTTTCAAACATAGCAGGGAAAGAAAACAAATGACATTTTATTGAGTTCTGCTCTGTACACTGATCACACAACCACTGTCCTTCATAGTGTTCTTGCACGTGAATTCTGTTTCCACTTGGCTGTTGAGACCGTCCAATCTACTCTGAATAAGTCTGATTTCCTGGTTATCTGGTATGTCTTAAAGATTTGTTGGAAAACTGCATTTCAGGTTCATGTCATGTCATACTTGGCTTCATATCTAATGTTTTTCTTGTTTTATAGGAACATTGAAACTTTTCAGTGTTGTCTAACAGAGAAATAATTTCTAACATTATTTTACATAAAATAGATTTAGTACTGTCATGGGTTCAGCAGTAGCAGTCATTTTTCTCCTTTGTAGTAGCTGGTGCAATGCTGTATTTTCAACTTGCAGCCTGAGAACAGTGCTGATAACACCAGTGTTTATAGTCATGGTTTAGAATCTTTTGGTCGGACCAAGGACTTTCTGAGTCTCATGCTCTGCCAGGGAGGAGGGGAAACCAGGAGGAGACAGAAACAGGACACCTGACCCAAACTGACCAAAAGGGCATTCCATACCACAGTGCGTCATGCCCAGGATGTAAAAAACTGGGGGCAGGAACCTGGAAGAGTTCAGTTCACAGCTCAGTCACCAAGTGGTGAGCAGTTGTGTCTTCTTCCCTTATATTTCCCTGGTCATTATTGTTATTAGTGGTACAGCAGTGATTTATATTATACCTTAGTTAATGGACTGTTCTTATCTCAGCCTGTGGGAGTCACATTCTTTCGGTTCTTCTCCGCATTCCCCCCCATCCCCCCAAATCGGGGGGGAAGAAGGTGGGTGGAATGAGGGCAGACTGATTTACGGCTTAAACCACAACAAGTACACAGTACTACAATTTAATCTTTTAATACCAGACACTGAAGAGGGTAAAAGTTTACATTCACCCATAAAAATACCCAAAAGCTCCAACAGACTTTTGACCTCCAACAGTAGATATTACGCAGCCATAGCCCCATGGTATAGCCCATTGTGTTCTGAGTTTTTTTTTTTCTATATTTTCAATACTCTATAAATGTTCATATTGTGCTGCCTTTTTTTGGTGACCTCTCTTACATTTCACCTGGTGCATTCTGGTGACCTTTTCCCACACATTAATGGAATAGTACAGCGGTATCAACTTTTATCTGTTTCTAAGTTTATCAAATTTATTTCACTTGCTAGAGACATTAGGAAATATTTACAACCTTATATTAAGTATGAAAAACTGTCTTAATATTCCAAGCAAAGCTTATGTTTGCAGCTTTTGTGTTCCTATATATTTTTAAAGCTACTTTAATCTGTGAACTTGGTAGATGTTTACAACATTCCCATTGATGTGTCATCAGAGAGCTAGCTATATGAGAAAATATCTCTTGTGATACACTGAAATACTTAAAGGAGTGTTGTCTTAGGCCTTAGATAGCTGGCAAGTGTTTCTGTTTATTACTGGTTTAATTTATTTTATAAACAAACTGATCTTTCATATTTTTCTTCACTAGGAGGAAATTATAAGTGAGATTCTTGTATTTTAATAAAGACATTTTGGTTAAGCATTTTCATAAGTCAATAGTGCATCCTTGTTCTGAATCCTTCACAATGAATTCTACTTCTACTTCTTCAGTCTGCATAAACAATATTCTTCAAGTGTTGGTCAAAAGCAGAAATTTGAATAAACTTGATATCTGCCCTACTTAAGGGGCAGTAAAACCTCCTCTTAAAGCAAGCATAGAAACTACCAAAGATGTAACTAATCTCAGATGGTTAGACAGTCATTATATGAAATCAGGAGCTCCTAAAACTAACTTGCAACCTTTCATGTTTCAGCTGGATATGATGGTTTGTGGGATATATGTGTCATAATGGAAAATTCAAGAAGTGCAAACAGCATGAATAACGAAGTGGTTTAAATTCTACCTTCCCATAAAGATACCCTTGAAAAGGAGTATCTCTGGAGGACATAGAGGGATAAAGAAAATCTACAAACCTCAGATATGTTTACACATTGAAGTAGGAAAAAAATCTTACTAAACATAGTTTTCAAGCAGAGCCTTTTAACAGGAAAGGATCTTTCCATCTCTATTAACATGATCAGCTGCCAAGGGTTTGACTTCAGTCATTCTGCAGTTCCTTACATATAGGCAACTTTCCTTAGCTTCTCGAGATGGAAAACAATTGTGGATTGTTCTACTCTAATTATGTTATCTCTTTTACAATAATTGCTTAAACAAAACTATTTAATTTTACTTTACAGAAGTGGATCTTCCTGCTTACTAGAGCATTCACGTGCTTATGTGACATTGCTTGGATAATCATGGAGACAATGACCCCAGCTACCGTTTCTACACACAACTGCGCCGTGACCTTGCCATAGTGGTTGCAGGAATCTCCTGAGCTGCACTGTATAAAAATTCATGCATAGTATGCTTTGTTTTTTCTGAAGAAAAGAATATTCATTCAGCTCAGAGCAGGCTCTTCACATCACTGTTATATAAAACCCATTTGAGGCACACTTAATTTCAGAAATTTCCAGAATTTGTTTCTGCATAAAACTGTTAGCATCCTGCCCAATGACCATTGAAAAATTGTTCCCCACAGATCAGTCAGCTGAGGAGTATTTTCAGTGCTAGAACACTGATACTGAAGAGTGAAGACCAGTGTAACTAGGTAGCAAAAAATTGATTTAAAAGAAGTGAATGGTTTCTAATTAGCATCCTAGACCCCCTTCACCCACTGTCCTCTTACTGACAACACCTGAAGAAATATTGATCTACTCTTTTTCACCTGTCAATAATTGCAAGACGTCTGAAGTTAAATCATGGACAACAAGCTAAATGTTTAGAGAAACTCAAAGGTTATTCCTCTTAAAAAGGCTATGGCTGAGAAATTATTACATTTTCAAATCTAAATGAACATTTTCACAGATTTCTGGAATGCTGTTGATGTAAGATGAACTGCAATACTTAATAAGAATTGAGTTAAGCACAGGCATGAAGGCTGAAGGCTGTCATTAGCAGAGTGGGGAGCACAAAGTGAAATAAAATGTAGAAGCTAGCGCTTTATAACAGCATTTTCCCTATGAGAAATCCGTGATATAATCCAAATTGCAGTAGTCTGCACACCCCAAGGTGGAGGGGTTGACAAAGGAACTCCTTCTTTTACTTTGCATACATATATTTAAAACAGACAAATATGTCTTTAAGACCAAAATTTTGCTATGTATAATTATAATATTGCCTTCTCAGGTGACTTTATCACAAGTTTGAGTAACACAGAAAGTAAAGGAAAAAAAAACCCCAACAAATAGTTTATAATAATAATTATTAATAGTAGCAACCAGTTTTAGGATTTGAAAAATCACATATCAAAACAATCTTTGTTAATCTGAACTTTCTAAACAATGATGACTCTAAAAACCAGAAGAGATAGCTTTTGAATCATATCAAATAAAAAAAGGAAAGTGTAGTATTAATACTTTAGTAGAAATTAAGTATTGTAGTGAATAATCAAAACTGCCAGGCTTGCAATGGAGTACAATTAATGGTTACATTAGGTAGTGTACTGTGCAACTGAGATCTGTGAGTGCAGCATAAAAATTCCTATCACCCATTTTCAGTCTAGTTAGTAAGTATACGAAATACAACAGTGCCATGGCACACACTTTAGTAGAAGCTAGCAAAAAGTATACAGATGTGCATTCCTCAAACCCATCCTGGAAGTGGAGCCCCAGCATTTGCACCCTTGCTACCCATGCAGTTAGCGTGGCAGGGCTCTTATGCTACAGTCATACCCTCAGCTGCAGTGCAGACATGCTGTTACAATAAGCCTCACATATATTGCAGTCACATCTCGCAGCTGCAGAGCAGACATACCTTAATGCTGCCCATTCAGCATGCTCAGTGAAACTGTCTTATACTCCAAGAGGCTTCTGTTTGCTGAATAGAAGCTCATTGCTTTGAATATTGTATTGAACTTGAGCCCTCCAGGATCTCTTCCTGCAACTTCATATATCAACTTAGAGTTGGCAATTCCTAACATTAGGTTATGATTTCTTCTCACAAGTGCAGTCTCATTATGTATTTTATTTGTACCATCTGCCTTCGTAGCTCTATCTAAGGAAGAAACATATGTGCAACTTCGGAACAAGTGAAAATATAATATGTGCAACAGGCTGAGGAAAAAATCTGCCACTTCAGTGTCTTACTTGCCAGATCCCTTCTACAAGTACATGTCAATCAGTAGTGTAGCTGTCTAGTAAAAAAGTGGCCCATGGTATCCCAGGCATGTCATGGAAGGTGGGAAATGTGATGTACAAGTGTGCTGCGCATCTGCTTCTTGGACAACCTCTTTCCAAGCAGGCGCTTTGAAATGCAGAGCTGTCTCTGCTGCTGGAGAGTGTAAGGGATAGGGGAAAACAAGCACAACTCAGCTTCCTGACAAATTCCTCTGAAGTGATATAGAAGTGTTATCCAGGCTTATGCCCTGAAGCCTATTTGTCATTGAACTCACTGTGAAAAGTAAGTTTTTTTGGCAATAGATAAATATTCAGTACACTCCTGAACTCTGTTGCTGAAAATCTCTGTAAAGGACATTAACAAAAATGAAGATGGAAACTCTCAGCTTGGTTCTCATCCCTCAGACAGATTTAAAGTCCAAAGCTGTGTTCCAGATTCATGTATATTTTTTCACAAACACAAATTTACATGTACATATGTAAATATATATGCATATACACATACATATATGTACATATATATATGACATGCACATATACGCACACTTATGTAATTTGGATAAAGGCACACATAACTGCAAACACGTATATGGAAAGTCCTCCTTTCTTTGGAAAAAGATTGCATCTGGCAGTATTTGAGGACACTTTGTAGACTTTTCCTCCTATATAAGATATTGCACAGGATTCCCTTGGGGCAGTAGTGGTGAAGCTTAGCAACACTGATCTCTTTTCTTCATTTTTTGGGACAAGAAAATGCTTGGAATTATTGTGGTCCTACATCAGGGCACCATATCTTGAGTATAGTTAATTCTTTCTTTTGGTCTCAGGGACAGCAGCAACACTGAATTTCTTGAGCATTCTCATGAGCCTCTGGCACTTTAGCATTTACTCAGAATTTGGTTGACATCTGCTGCCTTTATGTGCCTTTAAAGTTCATTCCTGTGCAACTGTCAATGTATCTCTTTAGCAGATATGAAATGAGAAACTTTAGAGTGACTAACATGATGCTTGTAACAGTTCAGTCAAGTGTGGTTCTGATTTTAAAGATCTTACTGTTTTCAGTTGACTTTTTACTAATATTTCATCTATTTTCATCTAAAACTTTAGAAAATATGCTGCATTTTCTAAACACTTAACCTTGTGATTCATGAAGCAAACTAATATAAAAATAGGAGTTGCTTGGAGGGAACAAAATTTACCTCAAAAATATTTTATGCACCAATGCTTTGTTTACCCCTCAATCATTTATGATTATACAACAACCTTTTGCAGAAGGATTGAACTGGTATCATCATAAAGCAGAAAGTAGACCACAAGTAGTGTAGAATAGCTTCGATATGATATTGGAATATAAGTAAGGACATCAGCACAGGCTATATAGAATAGACAATTAATTGAGTACTGAGATTAAGGTTGAGTTGTAGGAAAGCTCTGAAGGAAAAGAGTGAATACCATGGGTCAATTTAATTCTCTGATGAGAAGAGACATGACTGTTATCTAATTTTTCACATTATATGTGACATCTGAATACAGATGTAAGGGTTCTAGCACCAGACCTGTTCCTGGTTTGGTCAATATAGGTCACTTTCACTATAGTAGCATGGTAAGTCTCATACAAAGACTTCAGGGTATTTTTCTATTTAGGACCACAAAAAAAACAACCAACTGACCAACCAACAACAAAAAAACCCAAACAAAAGCAAACCAAACCAAACCAATCCAATTCTGTGTTTTACCAGTCCCATGCAAGGTGTAATCTGGGGGAGGGGTGGAAATGCAAAGTCAATTAGCAGCCTCAGATGGGGTGCAGTAGGCTCAGCTGCTCTAACTCAATACATGATCCCATTCTGTTATTCTGTCTATTCCATGGGATGCATATATGATGCATGAGTAGCATGAGAAGAGATAGAAAAGGACACCTTCATTGCAAAAACAATGTAGTTTATCCTCAGAAAGCCTTGCTTTTCGAAGCTGTGCTTGCAGTGTGAAGTTCCCATTCTTTCCCTCTCCTTGGGTTTCTTTTTGACTCTCATGGGAGGCAAAGGACCAAGCGCAGCCTCACCAGTATTCTCACAAAGATTTTCTTTTTTTTTTTTTGCCAGTCTGGAAATGTAGCTCACTTGTAGGCAGCTGTGCTCTGCAGCAGTAGGAGATGACTAGGGTATGCCTTATAGGAAACCGTCGTAATCAAACTTGAGGGTGGTATAGTCATAAGTCTCATTCCTAACCACAGAAAGTCACTGTCTTCACTATGAAATGAAAAAAAAAATATGTTACTGTTAATGACTTACTCCAGCTGCCTCCCTGCAAGCCCTGGGGACTGAGCAGATCTCTCAGGATGTTCACTGCACTAGCACCAGCTCCTCCTTTCAGCAAGGTACATTTCAGGGACATTTCACATTGTAACAGGCATGCAGATCATCAGTGCCTAGTCTATCTGCCAACCACATTCATCTTGTTCAAACCAGAGTACATCTATTGTTCGGTGTTCGGCTGTAACAGTTATTTTTCTCCTTCCTAGTAGCAGGTGCAGTGCTGTGTTTCAGCTTTAGTCCGAGAACAATGCTGATAACACAGATGTTTTAGTCGTTGCCAAGTAATGCCTACTCTGATCAAGGACTTTTCAGTTTCATGCTCTATCAGTGAGGAGGGATGCAGGAAACCAGGAGGAAGCAGAGACAGGACACCTCACCCAAACTAAGCAAAGGGATATTCCATACCACAGGACATTGTACCTAGTATGTAAACTAGGGGAGTTACCCAGAAGGCCCAGATTGCTGCTTGGGTTAGGCTGGGTACTGGTCAGCAGGTGCTCAGCAATTGCATTGTGCATCACTTGTGTTTATTTTTTCTTTTTCTCTTCCCTTGTTCTTATCTCAACCTGTAAATCTCATCTCAAGATTTACATTCTTTCAATTCTCCTTCCCATCCCACTGGG
>JASSUY010037564.1:0-14146 GCA_032466535.1 Forpus xanthops | reverse complement strand
AAAGGAGTGTGACCAGCAGGTCAAGGGAGGTGATCCTGCCCCTCTACTCTGCTCTTGTGAGACCTCACTTGGAGTATCGTGTGCAGTTCTTGACCTTAGGTTGTTTCAGGGAGCCAATGCAGCCTTTGGAAACCAGGCTATGTTAAGGCCCTTGAAAATATTTCTGATGTCCCAGTTACCGTGTGCATGCTTGTGGTATACTATTAGGAAAAGCGTACTTTGAAAACACAAATTGAGTGGAATACTGTTCTTTCCTTTGCATTGCTTTTTTGAGACAAAGCTTGTATCTGATGATGGTCTATCTATACTATTTTCAACATATTTTACTTCTCTTGTCTATTGTAGATGAAGGACACTTGTATGTCTGGGGTAGCAACAAACACGGGCAGCTAGTGAGCAAAGAGACCTTTCTCGCTGAGCCCAAGAAGATAGACACTCAGCTTTTCTCACATGAAAAGATTGGAGCAGTTTGGAGTGGCTGGACCCACTTGGTGGCACGAACAGGTAGGATAACTGAAAAGGAGTAACATATGGCACCAAAACAGTAAATTGTCTTTGTTGCGTACAAACACCGTTCTTTCTCAATGATACTGGTTGGATGCGGGGTTCTGCAGTTTAACCTGAGCAGTGGTTATCTTTTGAAAGTGATGGACAGACATCCTTTGGCTTTTGTCCCTAAAGCATTACTGCTCTTAAAGATCAGAGGGCCTAGGTGTTTTTATAAAGGCAGTAGCACCTGCATGTATGCACTAGAGGGATGCAGGCTATGTGCATAATTGGGTTACTGGTTGCACTGGTTTTGCATGGCAAGGTTTCAGTACCAGGGGGGCTGCAGGGATGGTTTCTGTGGGAAGCTGCTAGAAGCTTCTTCTGTGTCTGATGGGGCCAATGTCAGCCAGCACCAAGGTGGACCTGTCACTGGCCAAGGCCAAGCTCATGAGTGATGGTGGTAGTGCCTTTGGGGTAACAGAGAAGGGGAAAAAGTTACTGCACAGAAGCAATTGCATCCAAAGAGAAGAGTGAGAATATGTGAGAGAAGAGTGAGTATATGTGAGGGAAATGACTCTGAACTCTTGGTGCTAGAATTTGGAGGGATGTGATGTATGACTAGAAAAACCTTGCATTATTCTAGCTGCTTTCTTAGCTATTTCAAAGGAATGTTAGAACTCTGATTTTTAGAGAATGCTATACCAACAGTTTCAGAACTGTAGTCAGTGCTACGTGCTGCTTGGAAACTTTTCAGATGGACTAAAAGAATTTATCTCAAAATATATAATTCTAAAGCACTCAGTGTCATTCTCAGTGGAACAAAAATGATAGAAAAAATCCCTTAATTTGGGTGATATGATTTTTAAAAAGTCTTGTCAATGTGGTTTTCTTACTTTGCTATTTCTTAATGATGCACACCTGCTGAGTAAAATTTCCCTGAAGTTTTAGTAACTTTACTGTTTCACCTCGTTGATACTTTACCCATGGCCACTGCAGAAATAAAGCGAATATTTTAGTAGGTGATTTTTAGCAAGTAAAAAAAAAAATAACTGTCAAGTGACTAGCAGGGATTTATTTTGGTGAGTGTTCGAAAGGAATTTAAATAAAAATAGGTTGACTTCTTACATCTGCATTGGAAAATGGGCCAAGGAATGCAGTGCTGTTATTGCTGAAACTTAATTTTATGTATTTAGAATATTAAATCTCTTTTGAAGTCAATGAACCTGAACCTAAATCATCCAGAATAAGATTTCTAATGGCTTTTGGCAGCCTCTAGATACCAATCAGAATCTCATGGGACTTTCAGGGGTTTCTTATCTGCTAGGCATAGTGTGAGCGAAGCACTTAACTGTTTGAGAAAAATCGCTTGCTGCCTGTGGTTAAACTTGCAGGTTTAACCTGCAAGTAACTGAAAAATGCAGCCTGCTTGAAAAGTTTTCTGTGCATGCAGTTATTTCTGTATTATTTCTGGCAGCAAGGAAGCAAATGCTGCCTGGTGGTGCTGAAGACCCATAAAAGAGTGTTCTCCAAACTTTGCTCACTGTGCATTTTCTTCTTTTTCATTTTTTTTAGCACACTCCCCAATATATTTATAGTGATGTATTTATAAATTAGACATGCACTGCTGTCATCTGTTATGCAGCCTGTAAAATGTGCACAGTAGAACCTTTAAAAAGATGAGATAAAGGTGAAATAAACACTACTAGAAGTACTATTTTATTAACTAAAAAGCATTAGTAATTAAAATACTAATTGGTCTATTTATATTTTTTTTTTCCTTCCTACCAGTGGATTGTCTTGTGTATCTGCTGAGCAGCATGCATTCCACTTTGGAGTGTTGTGTTTGCCACCGAAAGTAGTGAAATCTTAAGGGGCTATTACAATTACTGTTTGAATTTGTTGGCTTTTTTTTTCCCCTAGAACATTAATCTTGGTCACAGTAGTAATAATAAAACATTCATAATTGCAGCTATTTTAACAGTAAATTAAAACTTTTCTGATTGGAAAAACACAGGGAGAAACTGGGTGGATTAAATCTGGACACTCTGTTCATACATCAATACACAAATTCTGCCGTTTCAAAATGACATTTTGATCTTTGGCTGCCAACTGAGGAGCACTTGACTGCAGAACTAATGGAACACTGAAAAGTAAATGACAGTGATGTTGTTAAAAGGAACCATCTGGAGGCAGTTTCATGAATGCAGTGGTTTGACACTTTTAAAGTGAGTCTTTTAAAGCAAGTTACCAACTTTGTTATCAGAAGAAAAGGAACAGCATAAATATTTTCTTCTGTATTAGGCTTTCCCTCTTATGTAAAGCAGTCTGTTTTAGAAGGCTTGCTTTGTTTTTCCTTCATGCTATTGTCAAAATGTTGCTTTGTAATGTAAAACAAAGCACACAACTTTTTTTCCTTTCTTTCCTGCTGTTTTTACAAAGGATTTCAGTTGCCCCTAAATCACTTTAATACCCACATATATTTCATTATATATTCTATCTCATTCAGCCACAGTTCTGAAGAGTCCTGTTTTCTGTCATTTCACTTTAGAGTTTAGTCAAACTCTCTTCGTTTGCTGTTTTTTTTTCTAGCATAAAGCAGTTCAGATTCAATAAGATAAATCCTGAGAAACTAATTGCTTGACTTAATGGCATTAAGGAATGTTTTTATAGTATGTTGTGTTTTTTAACTGATCCTTATCACCTCCAATTCTTTATTCTTTTTAATCATAGAGATGTCTTTTTGGACCGTTTCCATTCTATGCAATGTTACTGTAAAATAACTTACAAAATCCTTCAAGACAAGTAACTGCTTCTTTTTGTGTCTGGATTGCTGATTCATGTAAAGGAGAAAACCACAACCAGGTTTTGTGGCACTACTTGTACTGTTTCAAAATAAGTTACATTATTCTGCTATTAGTGATGGTCCTAATCAATGATGGTTGGTCTAAAAAGATGAAGTTTGAGAGACTCCTGTTACTTTTTGGTAAGGTTTCTGATGAGATGTGAACTTCTTAGTGTCTTTAGTTATTTTCTGCATGAATGCTTTTTCAGTTGCAACAGGCCAGTACTGTTACATGAAGGACAGACCAGATGCATTTTTCTTGCTTCAGATTCCACGTGCAGGTATTCTTTTTAGGTAACTGCTCTGCAGAATGATTTGCCTCCTTTCCAGCACTCTGTTTCATGGCACAAGGAGCACTGCTGCAGTATAGGTGATGTTAATTTTGAATAATAACAAGCAGCTGCCTTGCATCCCTCGCTTAACAATGCTGACTGTATTTTGTGGTCTTTCTCAAGTTGATACAAACCCTTTGTTTGCTTAGATCATTTGAAAGAGCTACGTTGTGGCCTGTAACACTGAAGATGGAAATTAGTCTACTTTGGGAAATGATAAAGCTGATCTGACTTGAAGGCAAACCTAAATATAGCAAGAGAAGTCTCTTAAAGACTTAGAGGTGAATGAATCATAAACTTCAATTCAAAACAAGTTATCTTCTTTTCAATTGGTATGCCTAATAAGCTTCCTTAATCTGGCCTGTTTTATTATCTAAATTCTCCTGAATACATTCACTAATCTATTTTTCATGTGCCATCACATGAAATTATGCCTTGTTTGAGCTCAGAGTTCCAAGCTGTTTCACCCAGGAGTTACCTTAGAAATGCAGTCAAAATGGTATTTCTGCTGCCTATGCAAAACTGCCTACAGCTAAAATGTCTTGTAAGAAAAAAAATGCCTTGACATAGCCTGAAATAATATTCTGAATCCTCATTTGAAATGTACGTCTGTGCCCGTGTGTCTTTGAATGTCCCTTGGTGTCATGTTATTTAGGCTGCATAACACCAGTTTGAAGTGGTCTGACATGTTAGTGATCTACATGGTAAAATAGAACCCATATCGTTTTTTTTTTTTTTTTTTTTTTTTTTTTTTTTTCTGAAGCAAATGAAAATGTGTCCCTCCAAACACTTGAGAGCAGGCCAAGGGAATATTTCTAATCAGCTGGCCTGAAAAGAGAGTTTACTGCTGTAATTGCACTTGTAGATGCTTTCTCTGATGTGACTCACTAGATGGAACTACAGGGTTTTGCTTGTGTGTGATGCGGTAGCTGTGGTTTAACTGCAGGGAGGTGAAGTGGAAGGACGTTGCTCTGTGGCACTCGAGCACTGCAGTTCCAGCCCACTAGAGGTCCTCTCCAGTTTTCTTTTGAATCAAGACCGCAGCCTTCCTCACACTGGAAAGCATACTTTCTTTTGCCTTCAGTTTTTCAGCATCTCCCCAGAACAGCAAATAGCAATATGTATGTATATGGGTGCATACATATTTTATGTTAGTGCTTGCCTGTGGTACCGATAAGGCAGCTGTTTTATGAGGACTCTCTCCTGTTTTTAGCTGCTATAGCTGACAGTTAAAGAGTTTGAAACTGGGACTGTTGACTTTCTTTTTCATGTGAGACAGCTGTATTTCATTTGGTAGTATGCTGGATTTTGGGAAAACAGTTAAAATACTAGAAATCAACTAAATCAAAAGCTGCAAATTGATAGGAACCTCCAAACCCTTTTGAAGCAGAACCCACAAAATGAGTGTTTAAGAAAGAATAGCCTTTGTTCATATGCCTTGGGCTAAATAAGCTCTACCTAAATTCTGGTAAATGCACTTGCTTTTCTATGTTCCTGTTTCTATGGTTTTGTGGTGCATGGCTATTACCTCTTCCTTACAATACTGTAGCTTGCTGTTACAAAGCAATGAGAGCTTGTGCCTCAGAGCCTTCCTGTTGCGTTTCTTGCTGTTGTGATAAATGCTGTTATGGTTTGCACTATAAGAGAAAGCAAGAAAGAATCTTGGTTGAAGATGCAGAGATTTTAAAACGGAAGCAGCTGCCGCAGGGGAGACTGACTTATTCCAAAGTAAGATGTTGAATTCCACCTGTATGCCCCAGTGTTAAATGCAGTAATTTTTGCTTGACAGAAAACTTTTCCATGCATGCTGTTCTGTGGAAGGCTTGTCCCTGCTAGTTTGTTCCAATACCAAAACTCCAACTTAAGACAAAAAAGAAAAATGGCAAAACAAATAGGAGAGACAAGGTGAAGGCTGAATTGAGATCATGAATGGAATCAAGCAGAAAAATGTTGCCAGTGTTAAGACCTTGTGGCAGTTCATTTATTTGCTGTAGGGATTTTTAGGAGCACATGCAGCACCTATGTGGGAAGGCCTATTAAGTACCAAAATTGCTCAAGTTAGAATGAGCAGAACGTAACTTTGGCCTCTGAAAACTGTGGAACTCGAAAGTTAGTAAGTAGATCATGAAATAAGTTTTTAGTGCATGTATTGCATGTTTTTTCACTTGTCATTGCTTTCTGAGTGTATGCTGGCGATATGGTTGGTTTAAAGCATATACATTTCATAAACTGATTTATAAGCTGATAGTGGAACTTTTGGTTATATTAACACCCCTCCCTCTCCCCCAACCATTAAATGCATCTGGTTTTAGCTGGCAAATTTTAAAACTTTAGGGCCTATCTTGAAGGTCTTGCATTTGGTTTATGAAGCTTAGAGCATGGAAGGGAAGAGAAAGCAATGTATAAGCTTTGAGACCAAAATTCAGAAGTTAAAAGCTTTGTTGAAATTCATATGGGGTCTGTGGGAAATTTAACAGGATTAAAGATTCTAGATGCATATGAAAATTGCCTTATTTCCTGTATTGTCTTCCAAGCTTGTTCCATTACAAATCCTTCTCATTGCTGTTTCAACTTTCACGACAAGTATTTTTAAGTGAAGTTTGTCCAAGCTACTGAAGTTGTGGTTGATGGGAACTGGGAAGTCCATTCCTGTCTGGCAGCCTGCTGGGGGACAGGGAATGTCCTTCCTCTTCCATGATTTCTGATTAAACTTTTTGCACTCTGGGAATACTCTGACAACTCAAAAATGTCTGGGAAAGTACATATGTGAAATAAACATGAGTGTTCACTTGACATTCTGTGGGTACATGTAGGATTTACAGATGTGGAATCAGAGTTTAAGTCAATACAAGATGTTTAATCTTTGCTTAATCTTTGGTGTGTTGAATTAATGTTCTCAGTTGGATTTATTTAATTTTTTTTTTCCATAGATTCACATAGGAAAGCAAGTACTTAGCCTCTGCAAAATGCGTATGTAAATTATAAAGTGTTCTGGAAATCTGTGGCAGTTTACTTTTTTTTTTATGTGAACACGTTAATCCAGAATGTTGATTTTCGTGAAGTAGTTTATATCAAAGGAGTCTTTTCTTTTGGCAGAAAGTTCCTTTCCAGTCATGAATCATCCCGTTAATGCAAAAACTTGGAGGAAGATGCAGCAAAGATGATGAACTGATGCACAAACATTTCTATTTGTTCTCAAGCACTACAGTTTGGGCAGCCCTGTGATACCTTTTTCTTCCTGTTTGAGGAGGAAGCATCCTCACTAGAAGGGAATCCTTTTCAGAGTAATCCTGCCATTTTGAGAGCTTTGAAGCCAGATGTCCAGACCCCTCACTTCTTCATGGTCTTCAACTGTTTCTTTCAATAATCCAGAATTCTGCTCCAACAACACTGCTTTCTGTTGTTGGAGTTTGGTCACCAAGTCTGCTTTGTCTACAGGAACAATTGCTTTAAATCCTCTTTGCTGATTGAAACAAACCTTGATTTCCTGCCAAGGATGCTCAGTGTGTATTTCTGTAGCCCCAATTTGGAGAGTTTTTTGGGGCCCACTGTATATGGGTTCAGCCAGTCCTGAGAAAGGGACCTTTTGTGGAAGGGAAGACTCTTACAAAGATTAATGTTGGAAATGTGTTGGTGTACAACACCCTCCTTTCATCCATGTTTATCAATGTATAGTCTTCTTGCCTTCCACAAGGTACAGTAAGATCCTTAGTCTCATCTGTGGTCTTGTGCTGTTTGGCTGTCTAGATAAAACATCTTCAGTTTAATTGAGGAACCTGGTAGAATATGCTATACATTTTGTTGCTGGGGCAGTTGACTGAGGTTGGGCAGGTATCTTGTCTGAAGAAAATGTTAGTACTATCTCTGTCCTATAGATGTTGAAGTTTGGTGTGTTTCAACATGCGTGGGTCTCCTTGCTTCGCTTGTTTTGGACCTTACTTTGCTCATGGGATAAGGGGGATCGTTAGTATGGTAGATCTAAATTAAAAATTAACTGAAGTAGAATATACTGGAGAAGAGAAATGAAGGAAACCCAGAAAACCTTACCTAGTGACCTGAAAAGCCTTATTCCTCAGCACTTTGTGAAATTTGTCATGTTATTTTTTCCCAGGGTTTTAATGGGAATTGTTTCCTCAAGCAGCAATGAACTGAAATTAACAGTTTATTTATGGAAGGTTTCTGCAAATAAAACTTAAGCAGCCAAATCCTACAATACCTTTTGTTTTGAGAGGATGGGGAAGTTGGATCTTGCCAGAGCTAGTATACAAAATTGGTCTTTAAGCTGCCAAATTGCCACTGAGTCTCAGGGAAAATTTTCTGCCAGAAGACAGATCTCAGTAAGTGGTAGCTCTGCTGTGTGTGAGCTCTCTTGTTGCACAGCAGACTTTGTCTTCAGCAGCTCTGGCTCACCAGCACAACAGGAGCCTTCTATTACATCCCAGTCTATGATAGCCCCTCTTGTTTAGTTCTGTCTTACAACACAAGCACGGTTTTTAGATACCATGTTCTTTCTCTAACAGGAACTGAATAAAGAAAACCTGTGGGCTGGCTCTGGCTTATACAGTCTCTTATTTTTTTCTTGCTTTACACTGTCAGCTTTTGTTACCAAGTTAATGAATTTTTAACCCACTGAACATTAAAACATCCTGGATTTTATTTTCAAAATTGCATGGATTTGAGTTCTTGATAGCTGTACATAGCTGGAAGGGATTGGCAGTTTCTTTGGCTTCATGGGCTGGCATCATTCCTTGGCTTTGTTTTTAAGCTTACACAGATAGTGTCTGTGTATTGCTTTGTGATTCTACACTCCTATTTTTCCTGCTCCCTGCTGGGAGTTACTTCTACATGACTTTGGTAATAGTCTCGAGGAAATTCTACCCATGGTTTGGCAGCTGAGGAGGACGTCACGGTGCACTGAAGGTAAATTCAGAAAAGTTAGTATCAAGTGTTCAGAGCTGTTTATGTATAAAGATATTTCGCAGAAAATAGAAGCTTGCTAGCAATATCTTTTGAGTAATTGTGTTTCTTTGGTAACAGTCCCTCTTTTGTATCTCCTTGTTCTTAGTACCTTTCACTTGGTTTGTAAACAGTTGGGTGTGCCATGCCACACTATATTTTCTGCATGTGAAGGGAGAGGTGTCAGGAAGATGCTCAACTGTAATTACTTTTGATTGAATTGTAAAATAGAAATATCAGCAATTTGCATTAAGGGTAAAGAGACATATCAATATTTATTTGAAACTCCTTTCATAACCTATACTGTGAGCATACTGGCAAATGGAGATTCAGATGGTTTATGGAGAGGAGGATTTAAATGGATTTTTGTTAAATTTAGCTCATGATAAATGCTGAGTGTTTTTAGCGAGAGTTGTAAACCAGGAGGAAGAGAGCTATGACAAATTTTGCAGATCTTTTCTGTTAATCTTCTGTGTGTGGCAGCCTATAGACTGCCTCTTCCACCATAGAAGGGGTTGATATAGTGCATAAGGTTAGTCTGTCCAAGTTTTTGTGTCCCTGGCGTCCTCTCATACTCACTTAGTCCTATGTATTTTACTAATTATTCTTTGACTGGAGGAGTTTGGATGTTGATCAGTTATCATTCAGCATGACAGCCTGAGCCTTTTCTGACACAGATCACGTGTAGGGGGACTGAGGGACTGTGCTATCTTGAATTTCTCCCCATGTTAATTTTTTTTTGTGTGTGTGCTGTATCCTCTGTTTTGCTGTTGGAAATAGCCATTGTTGTGGACCTAAGTAATGTGTCTGTCCTAACTTGAAGGAACTTGATCTTTAAAAAGCTCTCAGAAAAAGGAA
The DNA here is from genome assembly GCA_032466535.1 of Forpus xanthops. Lineage (NCBI taxonomy): Eukaryota > Metazoa > Chordata > Aves > Psittaciformes > Psittacidae > Forpus > Forpus xanthops. The sequence goes on along the minus strand of JASSUY010037564.1, from coordinate 4,669 downwards.
CCTTTGAAATGCGGATATGGTATAGATTTTGTTGAGATCATTAGTATGTAAGATGAGGGATTCATTACTCTTTTTTTCTTTCTTTTTTTTCTATTCCTTTTTGTTTGTTTTCTTTGGTTTCTGTGGTTGGGTTGCTGCAGTTTATGCCAGCAATATATATAGCAAATGTAATAAGCCAAGGTCAGATGCATTAGCAAGTGTGTGGAAAATTATAGGGGAGAAAGTTCTATTGGGACCTCAGTGGCAACAACAGGACAGTGCTTAGCTGTGAAGGATACTAAGAACAACAGGCTGAGAACTGTAGATTGAGTTGAATTTATGGAAGAATGCAAGAGCTAAAAGTGAAACTCCTGATCTCTGACCATGTGAAGATGGGTTTACCTGGTCGCAGAAAGGTGTCACTTCTGTTAACAGTGGCTTTGGTTGCCTGTGTTCCCTTACCATTCTTATCTCTTCCTGGTTATGGTACGTGGGCCATATCTGGATTGTGTTTCTGCTGAAAGGTTTTCACATAGACTGTTTGCAGTGGTAGCTTCCTTTTGTATTATGAAATAGTACCTTCTTATGGTGCTTGTCTACAGGAAACCTCTAAGTATGTGATATTTTTTCTGTTTTCAATATCATATACCACTAGAGCCAATTTGCAAGAGGAGTTGTAGTTTTGGAGTGCTGACAAGGGCAGCTTGTTGGCTATGAGCTATTTCTTTGGGTTTTTACATTATCCTATTATTTTTCCCTTATTGCAAATTAAACTGTTGGAATTGTGACGATGATCATTCTCTTAGGAACACCTCCCTTTTCACAACTACTGTGCAGTCAGGGTACAAAGCTAATACAAATTTCCTTTGAAGAGGGAAAATTTGACTATCAGTGTCCTTGGCTTTCTAGTTCTTCTGTATACTTGTAGCTGGAACTGTCGGCATTATCTGAGGCATTTGCTCTTTTGTGAAACTGTTTCTGTTGTGGCTTTTTTTTAATGATAAACCATTTCTCCTGAATCATACTGAAATTGCTTCATTCACATCATACTAACATCTGTCAGTTCACCTATTTGAGGCTGAAAAGAAGCAAAGGTAAAGGCAAGAGAAAAATTTACTGCTCTAAACTTGTCATAAACTGCCTCCAAGTTCCACGTTAATTACTATTAATAGAGAGAGATACAAATGTAAGTAACTTGCAAGACCACTGTTGTATGCTTGCTGTTCTGACAGATGATCCCAGTCACCATATAAATTGAGTCACCTTCTTTTTGCTTCCTAGCGTTTAATTCAGTTTCTAGACTCCTATGCGTTGTGGGTCCCAGAAGCCATTCACAGTGATTCTTCTTCATCAGGCTCTGTTTTTCAGCAAAAACTATAGGCTAGAAGACTGGGTTAGGGGGTTGCTTCTTGCATACCCTTCTGTCTGGGAGATCTGGGGTAGGGGGTGTGTGTCTGTGTGCAAAAAAATCACTGGTTTGAGTGTTGAATGTAATCACATCACATGATGCAGTTGTATTTAGTGGAATGCCAATGAGATTGGTTGAAATGTCATCAGCTCAAGCCCTTGGTAGTGTAAAGAATTGATGTGAAGCAGGCAGATGGTGAGAATTTGCACTTCAGAAATTTTGCAGTTATGCAAAGTGGATATAACTTGGTCTCAGACAAACAGTTTTAACGCTTAGCAAGGCAGAAGTGCATTGCACTCACTTTGCATAGAATAAAAAGCTGGAAGCTGAAACTAATAATTACATAATAAACTAAGCTGTATGGCAACTGATAGCCAAACACGGTGTATGTTTACTCTGAGTGGCCTCTTAGTTTTGTTGGTCTTTGGACACATATACAAGAGAAACAGCTATGGCATTTTTAAGTAACTTTGTTTAAAGCTAAGAATGACTAAGCTCAACTTTTGAAAGAAGCTGCCTAAGTGTAAATGATCTGTGCTTGTACATGCATTGATTTAGAGATCTCATTTAACCTTAGTAGCATTTTAAAACTGTTAAATACTTATTTTCATAACCTTTGAATGACACATACTGTTTAGTAATTAGTTATTTGGGCTTAATGCTCAGTAATGAATCTTACTATTTGAACATAGATAATGTGCTTTTTAAGAGCTTAGAGGCAGTTAAATGCTTCTGAAAAAACAGTACATTTCTATCTGGCTTGTTCTTTTCGTGGTTACCTTGAGGTACTTTTCAAATAATGATTTTGAGGTAGAATATAGGAGGTAGATGAGCAACTGTGAATTCTGAGTTCCAGATGTGTAGTCTTGTAGAAGGGCTTTTTCCCAGAGGAAGTACAATGAAATCTGCCAGGAGAGCGTATCCACTTTTTTATTTGTTGGCTAGACTGATGGCATTTATTCTTTAAACTGTTGAAGTTGTGAGGAGCAATTAAACAATCCACCCTAAGCCTGTGATGGAGAATTTCAGTTAGCCATATGTACTTGTTACATAGGGTTTACTTTCTTTGAGCGCTAGGAATGACTTTGTGCTACTGTAAGATGAAGTTGTATATCTATTTTAAAGTATGTGCAGTGGGGTACTTTCTGTTATGTGGGGGTTTAATTTTTCTGTATTTGTAAGCATTCAGCTGACTTGAGCTAGATTTTTAAGTGCTCTGAAAATACCACGACTGACGTCTATGTTTTAGCACTTGAGTCTAGTACATGCACAAGTGTGGTTAGCAGCTGATATCCTTTAACATTTGTTCTGTTCCATAAGCAAAATCACTTTTCTTTTGATTTTTTTTTTCCTGCACTGCTATGTGACTTGATTTCCTTAAATGAAAGATTAATGATTTTTAAATACAGCCTTTGAAAAAGAGTACTTTGCTTATAAATATTGTTGAAATCCAAACCTTGTGACTAATTCCTACTATATAGTAGGAATGTCTATTGGTTTTGTGTGACTTTTATGTTGGTGTTGATCTCCAGATCAGTTTTCATTCTGGCAGTATAATTTGGATACTAATTTTGTTATATGTATGGAAGCACATACTGTGAGTGCACTAATACCAGCTAGCAAGATTAACCTGCCATCTTGAGAAATGTGAAGCCAAAAGCTAAAGAGGGCCAAACCAACAAACTTGAGGAAGTCCAGAGCAGTTGGTAGGCACTGGTGGATGTACCTTCTCAGACGTGTGACGTATGGCCGGCCTCCAGTGGCCGTGCAGCAAGCCCTTGGTAAGAGAGGCTCAGTCTCAATGGCACTGAAGGAATAAATGTATAATTTGTAACCCAAGGAAAATTTTGAAGGGAAGTTTGCAAGCTTTTTTGCACACTTGTGCTAAGTCCTCTTGTATAGGAGGAGCTATTTCAACCCAAGCTTGTGGCATGGCAATTGAAACTTGGATGCAACTTCCTCTGGTTTTCGTAGTTCTTGTTTTAACTTCAGTACAAAGACTGTCTCTTGGTGTAGATACATATGTTCTGTGGAGATCCCAAACTGAGATTGAAATCTGCAGGCGAAGGGGAGTTGCTTTTATCTATGTTCCTTAGGATGCACCTTAGGTTTTGGGAATGTTCTGCTGAGTTTAAGAGCTCATTTAATTCAGGTCTGCTGTCCTCTTTGGCCAGTATGATGAAAAAACACAGTATGTAATAAGAATAAAATAATCACAGTAGTTTCCCTCTTTTGGAGTAAAGACCTGGATAATAAGAAGATATTAGCATCTGATTCATACAGAAGAGAAATATTAGGGGGCTGTTTTCTTAGGTAACTTGGTGTAATTTAATTGAAAGAAAAATTGTACAAAATACTGTGAAGTCAAAGATCTGTTCAGGGACAGTGTTTTATATCAGCTTTGCTAAGATCTTGTCATCATGAATGTATAAAATCTTATTTTTCTAGAAACTTTTATCTTAAATCTTACCTTTATGAAGTTGTCTGAATATCTATCTATCTATACATGCAGAAACTCCTTTAGGAATATGTTTTCCTACTTGTCCTTTCTATCCTAAAATAGTAAGCACACTGAAAATGAGTTTGGCGTGCAAAGAGTTGTGGTCAATGGCTCAGTGTCCAGCTAGAGACCAGTAACAAGTGGTGTCCCTCAGGTGTTGGGTCCGATTTTGTTCAACGTCTTTGTCGGTGACATGGACAGTGGAATTGAGTGCGCCGTCAGCAAGTTTGCCAATGACACCAAGCTGTATGTTTTGGTTGATATGTTGGAGGGAAGGAATGCCATCCAGAGGGACCTTGACACACACATGAAGTTTAACCATGCCAAGTGCAAGGTTCTACACCTGGGTCCTGGCAATCCCAAGCACAGCTCCAGGTTGGGCAGAGATGAGATTCAGAGCAGCCCTGTGGAGAAGAACTTGGGGGTGTTGGTTGATGAGGGAATGAACATGAGCTGGCAGTGTGCTCTTGCAGCCCAGAAAGCCAACCGCATCCTGGGCTGCATCAAAGGAGTGTGACCAGCAGGTCAAGGGAGGTGATCCTGCCCCTCTACTCTGCTCTTGTGAGACTTCACTTGGAGTATTTTGTGCAGTTCTGGTGTCCTCAACATAAAAAGGACATGGAACTGTTGTAACTAGTCCAGAGGAGGGCCACAAGGATGATCAGGGGACTGGAGCACCTTCCCTATGAAGATAGGATGATAGATTTGGGGCTGTTCAGCCTGGAGAAGAGAAGGCTGCATGGAGACCTCATAGCAGCCTTCCAGTATCTGAAGGGGGCCTA
>JASSUY010037563.1:0-24962 GCA_032466535.1 Forpus xanthops | reverse complement strand
CGAGCCGAGCCGAGGGAGGCCGGCCTCAGCAACCCGCGGGCGGCGGGGAGGCGGCCCCGGCCCCATCCCCGGCCCCATGGAGTGCTACTACATTGTCATCAGCTCCGCGCATCTCAGCAACGGGCACTTTCGCAACATCAAGGGAGTTTTCCGAGGCCCCCTTAGCAAGAACGGAAACAAAACTCTGGTAATGGCTTCTCTTGATTCCTTCCCTCCTCTCCTTTCCCTCTTTTTTCCCAGCCGCGTCTCCGCTCGCTGAAAGCCGCCGCTGAGGATACGCGGCGGGCGCTGCGGGCAGCCGCCGGTGCTTCTCCCTCCGCGGAGAAGCGATGCCCTCGGCTCCCGCCGGCCGTGCTCGCTGTGCCTCGGTCCGGGACGTGCTTGCGCGTTCTTCCCAAGCTGGCTGGTCGTGGTGAGGCTGCAAGGGGAAAGCCCGGAGCTCCTCCTCGGCTGGGGCGAGGCCGGCGGGAAGCGGGAGCCCCTCGGCGGCAGTGGTGGTGGTGGAGTCCCGGTGTCACCTCCGGGGCCGAGGACAGCTTGGCGAAGTGCGGAAAGGCACCGCAACTTGGTTACTTGGGGTCTGAGTTGCTTGGGTAGGGGTGTTCAGTTGGAGGATAGCGTCGGAAGCAGCGTACGTATGTACGTACCTTTGTGTTTGTTGGCTGTCAAGTTTTTTAAAAGCAGAGCTCTGGGTTTGGAGGTAATTGATGGGTTTAGGCGATGTGGTTAAGTACTCACCATAGGCTATCAAAACTGTTCCTATATATATATATATGTATATATATGCACCCCATACTTTCATCTGCATCTGCTGTGTTTCCGATGAATTTTTGCTGACTTGTTTGGACTAGCTTCTCTGCCATTACTGAACTTGAATGGAAGAGTTAGGATGCAGTAGTATCGGCTGTACATGTGCTTTCTTGGCTGATCTGATAGAAGAAATGTAGGATGACAGCAGGCTGGGCAAGCTGCATCTCCCGACACCCCAATCACTACACAGCAAAGCGTGGACAGATGTATGAACAGAGGAGCTGAAAGAAGGGTTTTAGCAGCGTTGTTTATTGCTCCGTCTCCCACCACAGTCTTATTACAAAATCCCCTTTGGAGGAGATGGAGCAGAATTTATGCGCCGCATCCTCGTTCCCTCGAATGCACGACCTATATTGATGGGGAATTTACCAAAGTACTTAACATTTGCTAGAGCTGGCAACCTTGCAGTTTCTCCCTAAATAAGAGCAAGTCTGAGCCAAGTCATAAAAATAGTAACTACAAGAGAATCTGAGGCAGATTTTTTTTTCCCATCTCTTTCAAATGTAAAGTTCCTGTTTTCACTTTGTAAATCTTCCCACAATTTTATTTGATGTGGATTTTGCGTATTTTTCTGTTAGGAAGAGTGTTCTTGGAATCTTCGATGAGGATTTGTAGTATCCATGAGATGGCAATATGCATGTGATATTTCACTGTTACAGTAGCAAACCCAAGAACTATCATAGCAATATTTGGTACACTTGAAATAATTGCATGATACATCACCTCCCGTCTGCTGAACAATTTCAGTAAAGATGCTTTTGGCAGGACTCAGCATACTCTGATGCAACTTTTGGACTGTGTACTATCTTGCAATTCATAATTGATTCTTCTTCAATAGCATTTTACTTTCCCTTTTTTATTTTTTTTCCTCTTGGGAAAAATAAAATAAAATAAAAACCACTGCTCTCTATTCCCAACATTCCTGACTGTTTTATTTACTGGTTAAAACATTAGTGGCCAAAATGTTTTGGGGAAGTATTGGTGTTAACTTAAAATTCAAGTGGATGTGTGGTGTAGGCTTTGCAATGCTCTTGCTCTGGAAATCAGCTTAACTCAACCCTGCTCCTCCATGGGATAAAAGCTAGTGTTGGTAGTGGGTTTGCCTTTAAAGGCTTTTGCTGAGGACAGTGAGCAGCCTTAACTCTCAAAGTTTTTGCTGGGTTAAAAAGGGAGAGTTCTTGGTGCTGACTCTGTGGGCAGCAGAGTGAAATCCTTCCCTGTGAAATAAACAGGATAGATGTAGACATCAATACTTTAATTCATATTTGGGTACGATTTTTGTTTTATTTAAAGGAGGCAAATGTACCATTAACTTGCGATACAAGATGATGGGTTATTTCTAACTAATAATTCTGAGGCACCAAAGGACCAGCTTCCATGGGAAAATCAAATGTTGCATCATGTCAGAGGGTTGGTCGCTTTCACTGTGAACAGGCTTTTAGACCTGAAAAGATTAAAACCTTTGTTAATGCAAAGTCAAATATGACTTTAGATATTCTGATGAGAACTCAACCTTCTAATGTGCTCTTGGCTTGTTCTGTCCTAGAATAAGACTAGAAGAAGCAGTAATTTGTAAATCTAAAAGCCAGGAATATTTTGGAGCTGTTCTGACTTGTATATACCTTCCTATTTTTCTGTAAGGGTTTCAGTCTGTCTTCATCTGTGCTTCAAGCTTTCTAAAATCACTGCTTCCACCTAAATTAAGAAGAACCTGAAAACAGCCTCTGCTTGAACTGTGTGGAAATGCTTCTGTGCAAAACTTACACTTTTGTTAAGTTTTGCTTCCCTTAAAGAGTTCTGCCACCACACTCCATCTAGACAGCTAGATGACTGTAGACACTGCAATTGACTTCCACAGCAAACAGGAAAGTGCTGGTCCTCGTCCAATGATGAACTTATGGCTTCAAGATGATTTCGCATAGCTTATCTTTGAACCCAGAACCCAGCTCTGTTTAGGTTTCAGGGGAGGTAGGTCCTTAGAGCTTTTGGCTGCTGTCTCACTCAGAGGTGGCGCAGTATTCACTCATCTTTTTTGCCCTGCTTTCCAACAGAGGTCAGAGAGAAACACTTTTCTCTGAATGGTTGTCCCTGCTGATAATCCTTATCTGTTCATCCTCAGCCAGTGTCCGGGTTCACAAAGCATTAGTCATTTAAAGCTTTATGAAGTTTCAGAGAAATGGTGCAAAAAATGAAGAACGTGTATCTATGTGCAGTTCTGGGCATCTGATGGCACAGCTTTGCACAGTGCACAGTACGTGCACTTCCCCAGGCCCACCACATAGCTGTTAAGTGTGGGTGTCGTTACACAATTGTAACCTGCTGCTTTTTACCAGGAAAATAAGCCTGAATTGTGAGCTGGTGGGAAGCAGGCTCGGCTCATGTGGAAGAATGGCATGCAAACTCTTGAAATTCCTTCAGAAAATGGAGCGGTCTGGTTAAAAGAAGTTGGTGGCATTTGGACTGTTGGTTAACGCTTTGTTCTCTGTGGTGTCAAAACAATAGCTAATCTACTATGGGAGTGCTCTGTGTCAGCTCTTTGAAAGGGACTTTCTGTTGGTGGAGAACTGTCCAAGGGGACCAACTTGCTGTCTTGTCTTTGCTTGGCAATGTTTTATGAATACTAAACTCAAAACTTGACATGTGGGTCAGTAATGCACAATGATGTTGCAAATTTCTGATGCTCTTTCTGCATTTTTATGTAGTATTGTTTATACCAGGTTGTTTTGATGAACTAATATAGGCCTGGTGGCTTGGCCATTTCTTGTCAGTGCTCATACTTGACTTTGAAGCTTTTCCTGAGATTGTTCTTTTTAGCTGTAGCAGTTTATAGAAATCTGCTACAAATGGTTTCTCTTTTCCATGGTTCTCCTGAAGTTTTTGTGCAGTTACTATGTTATTTTTTTTATGCCTTATGTTATTAATGTCAAATTAGACCAGTCTTTCACTGTAATTCATCTTTGTTGTGGCTGCTGTCTGGCAACTTATGATCTCAAAAAGTGTTGAAGCATGTATGAAAAAATAGCTCTCTAGAGGGTGAAATCAGTTGTTCAGAGTCACAATGACAGGGGATTTGCTAAATCCTGAAAATTTCTTTCAGAATGTAAACCAAATACTTTTAAGGCATTATCCTAGTTATGTGTATGATTTCTGGTTGCTCAGCCAGGGAACTGGCTGCTTGGTCTGAGTAGCTGGTACATGCGTGGTGACTGGGTATCTGCTATTTCACCCAAAGATATCCCACTTCTGTAAATGGCTCTGTATCTGTTTCCATCGCAATTTACAGTTACGGAGAACTGGCCCTATAGGGCTCATTCACTTCCGATGATTGGAACAGCACAATGTTCTCCATTGGTGAACAGAATGAGTAAGATCCTATTACTTGGCCAAGGAGGTCAGTGGAAAGTTTAGACCTTTGTACACTATAAATTGTTACTGAAATTCTAAGTGTTGTCTTGATACCGATAGAAAGTAGGTAACATAAAAAATTCCTGGTAAGGAGTTAGTTAAAGGACTGCAGTTTCAAATATACCAAACACAGAAGAACTCTATTATTGTGTGTAGCAATAACAGCTCTATATGCATATAAATATATATAGATTTGTACTTTGGTTACAAGTGTGCACATGGAGTACTTACTTCAGGGATAGAATTAAAATAGTCCTCAGCTCCAAGGGAGTCAGGCACAAATTGTCTCAAATTGCCATCAGACTCTGAACTCAGTGTGGTAAACCCTGCTGAGAGGAAGGTCATGTGAACTTCAGATGGCTACTGTCCATGTAGTGCGGCTTCATGCTTCCCAGTCAGCTTGGATATGGGCGCAAGGAGTGCGTGTTGACCTTTAAAATACAGTGGATGGACAGGCTCCTTCTAAAAAGCTGCTGGATGTCCATTTTGAGCATCTTTTAATAATTCAATTGGTTGTACCATCAGCTATCTTGCCTCTTAGGTTTATTGAACAAAACTGCTTTCAGTTTTTATTTATGCATGTGTGTGTGCATATATATGTTTATACATACTTGCAATTTCTTTTAGAAGTCCTAGAGCTTAGTTCTGCTTTTATAAAACTCCATGGGGTTCAGATACTGATACACTAGTGTCTACTGAAAATGCCATCTGTTGTTCAGGGTGTCTCTGTCTAGTTCTTTTACATTTTGAAGAATATTTTTGTATTTCCAGATCAACTATAGTAAATGTGTTGTAGCAGACATAAATATATGAGAACCCCTGTCACAAACATCCATACCCTACTACAGTAAGAAAGCAGTAAACTACCTGAAAAACCTGTCTTCCTGGTGAGTAATACTGAAGCTGTCACCCTTCTGCATGATCAAGTGGGAATGTCTGCTGATTTCCAGCCATCTAATATATACATAAAATAAACAGTATTTATCATAGGTTTATTTTAAATACAGGTAAAAGCAGGTCCCACAATTCTATTTGCCTTATCACATATTGCCAGTAGCTTAGGGTAACTTTTCAGTAATATCTTATACATGTCAAATTTAATAAAACTATTGCAGTGCATTGTTTTTCATCTTTAGCATTGCAGAGTCTTTAGGGTAGAGTTGTTAGGTTAGAGTTATATTGGTTAAGGGAGAAAAATCACCTGTTACTGTCATCAGTGTTTTGTCCCCCATGGATCTGCTGATGTCTTTGGCATTTCAGTGTGCTCATGACCTGAGTTTGGAACGTGAAAATCTTCACATCCTTTCTGTAAGAAAAGCCAAACAGCTCTGACTCACTAAAATATTAAAATGACAAAACAAATTCTACCTAATTTATTTTGAATAGTTAATCAGTGTTATTTAAATCATGATGGAAAGCCAATCATTCAGAAGAAGGAAGAATAATTTGGTAAAATGGGAATAACAATAAAATCATACCTGCATTCTACTTTTAGGGTTTATTTGTGTCAACTCTGCACCTTTTTTTTTTTTTATTTATTTATCTTTTATAAGGCTATTAGTAGTCATACTGATTCAAAGCATCATTAGCAGGGTCACTGAAGTGGGCTGAGTAAGCAGGAGGCTATGATCATTTAAAGTTCATTTCTAAAGCAGCTCTGAAAGATTGCAGGTGTGGTACACTGGGATGCGATGCTCCCATGTCCATCAGGCTCCTCGTAAATGCATCATCTGGTCCAAAAAACAGTAGGAGTCCCATGTGCAGCAGCTTTAAAGTGGGGCAGTGTCTGATTTAGAGCTACTGCTGAGGCAGACTTTTGTACTGTAAAGGCTTATTACATGCATGGTAAGCTTCAACAACACTGGTATTCTGTTGAATGTAATTAGACTATTACTATGTTTAAATTAGTACACTTGTTTAGTTTTTTCAGATCAAGAGTAAGTCTGAGGAGAGCCTTTGCCTTGAATATTTTCAGATGCATATATCCTTGGCAATCTCTTGGCTCTGAGATACAATATTAATTTCAACATGTTGCACAAACTGGAAAACAGCATTGCTAACATGTTGTTTTAACATGCTGCTAACTGAAACACCAGCAAGCTGGCTCCTGTATTTTCAAAACCGCACATATTTTTTTATTCATTAAAGTTACCAATCCTCTAGTTGCAGGTTGCAGTAAAGTCTCACCTTTGTGGATTTTCTGACCTACCCACCACCAAGGATTCACTGCTGAAAAATGAACTCATTGTGAGGAGTGCATCTCAGAATCATTGAAAGGGCACCAAGCAGAAGCCTTTTAATTCAGCATGTTGGATTTTTGAAGTAGACCTTGACTAAGCAGCTACAAGATCTTGGATGCCCCTAACTGGTGACAATGAAAATATTTTTGGTTTTGAATAGCACTTAGGCATGCCAATGGGAGAAATTAATACCTGGAAAAAAAAAATCAAAGCTATTCAGTAGATTGCATCTAGAAAAGTAGGGGTGGACTAAGATAATCCCACAAAATCAATCCAGAGCATTTTCTATTATGAAATACCTTAATACATAACAATGACGGTGGCCTTATTTACAGCATAGATTCTTTAACGCTGCCTGGTGGGGGCATAAAGTGAGTTGATTTTTTGTTTGTTGTCTTGTGATTCAAATGTAAACACAGGAGAGGGAGGGAGCTTTCCTAATTTACTGTATCTATCTGGCCAATCCCTTAGAAATAAATAGTAGTCAAACCTTTTTATTTTTGCTTGCTTTTTGGAGTGAGAACAAATGCTTTTCTCCTAGCATTCTTGAGAAGCTGTTATATGATAAGGTGTGACTTAATGTTGCTTAAAAAAACGCAAAGTAAACGAACCAACATTTGCTCGCATCAAGGCACAGTATTTGTCATGTTTAACCTTGTTTCTTCAATAAAGATAAGAAAGGTATGAAGAAACTGGGATTTTAAACTCATAGTGTAACTTAATTATTTTGCTAAAGTATGTTTACAGTTCCCTTCCTTCTGAACCATCTGAGTTGTGTGTGAACATCAGTTTCTGTGGAACCCAAATTTTTTAATTAGTTCAAATTGTAAATTTCTAAATATTTTCAATATGGAAATTTAGAAAGTGGTAGTTATCCAGATAAAGAAAATACAAATTCTTCTGCCCCCCCCCGAGCTGTAGGAGCAAATCCTCAAATAAGGCCAGGAGAGTAATCTCTGGATGTCCTGCCTGACATTGTTTTCCTCACTGCAGATGATAATGAGCAGGCTTTTAACTTAAAATTCTTGAAATGTCTTGGAAAATGTTTAGATTTTGTTTGAGGAACTGAGAGAGATTTTGCTTTTGTAGTATCTCGTCAATATTCTTGGTTGGTAGGAATGATTTCTGATGCAGGCCTTTGTTTGGCCGTTCTGCTTTGCATTTCTTTAAATGACTTTTTTTGTGTGTGTGAAAATTATATTTTTAGAGACTCTTTTTCTCAAATAGCAAGTGATCTGGCTACCTCCTCTGCTACCTAGCTCAATTCAGTCATGCTGCTAGGTGTATCACAACTAGCGTATAGCTGTATACTTAATTGTCCAAGTCTCCCTCAGGTTGTTTTTGTTAAGCCTTTGTAGTGCAAAATCTGGTAGAATTTGCCTCTTCACCTTTCAGAAGTAAGTTTCTGGACTAGGAAAGCTGCTTCTTCTCCAGATTATGGAGAACATACACTGATTTGTACATGCTGCGGATGTTTGCATTGTGTATCAGAGACCTGTGAGACTGTAAACAAAGCAAAAACCACCACCACCACCAAAAAAAGCTTTTTCTGTGTTTAGGTATCCATAAAGTGGGCTGTTTTTTTTTTTTTTTAATCAATAAATGCACTTACATCTTCATTTGCATAGCAGAATGTAATTATTCTTTTAGTGTATCTGTTTAAATACCTGCAGTTCTTAAGTATTTAATTTATGCTGAAGGTGTTTTTAACAGGAGACCACAATACCCATTACAGAACTATATATCAACTACTACCTCATAAAATGGGTTTTGATAAACTATCTGGAATTAATGATGGGGACACTGTTGGGTCTGTATAGGATTATGTTGCATAATCTGTACAGCAAAAGGCACTTTTTTTTTTTTTTTCTCAAACAAATCATTATTGAAATATGCAATTATTTAGGGAAGTTTGCTGAAAGATGTTTAATGGTATAAGATGTTTGGTCTTGCTCCATTGGAAACAGTTGCCTTCATCACAAGAGAGTGCAGTGTGGACAAAGATGTTCAGTTTAAGCCTTAAAGGTTTTATGCTGTTCCTAACTTACAGTAGGAAAAACAGGCCTCCTTGGTTAAGAGAGCATGTGGGTACCCGCGGCAGGTGGCATGCTGCCTCCCTGCTCCCAGCAGGCAAGGACTGATTGTGTCTTTGGCCTTTGGAAAAGGCAGGCGGGTTAAGATATATTTCTGGCTGCAGTAATAAGCTTCACTGGACTAACAGACTTGAATTAATCAGCAAGGGTAGCTTTTAATCAAAGCATTTATTGCATGTTATTATTTGTCATGTGTTTGGATAACTTTTTATTCCCCTAAGTATTAATACTGATCAAAACAAAGTTGCTCATAGGAGACACCAAGAATGACCTACCCATTCCATCAATGCAAAATCTCTACTCCAGTGTTAATAGCACAGGATGATATATATCTGGATGCTAAGCACTCACTTTATTTGGTTTCTGAATTAAAAAAAAAAGGACAAAGAATTAGTACAAATAACATATCCCTGAGATCTCAGGCTTCTTATGTACTTGCAGCACAGAAAACTAAACTGTAGTCCCCAGTATTTTCTTTTTTTTTTTTTAACTATTTTATTTTTGCAAAGTATTCTTTATTGTCAAAGGTGGTGATATATAGTTTAGGTTTGCTTAAAAATGAGACTCTGGAAAGTTGATATAATTACATAAAGAACTTTACACTCTTTTACATGAGCAGTAAATGTTTATACAAATAAGACTCTTGTTGATAGACAATGGTTTTAAAGCGAAATACCTTTTATGCTGCTTATTTATGATACTTTCTTCAGTTAGAGTTGATGCTTTAGAATACGCTGAGGTTAGATGTGGAATATGCTGCTGAATAGATTTGAATTGTGTTGGTTCTTTGTGCTGAGTTTTCTAGTAGCAATGGTGATTTTTCTGGCAGTTTTAAGGAATATACCCTTTCACAAGGGGGAAAAGTCAGGATAATATTTGCTTGACCTTCTGCTGTGCAAATAAACCATTAAATCTTCTGACACCTGTTTGTTTGGCAAATAAGCAAATGTGTGTGAGCTGGCTGCTGGAATTAAGGATTAGAAAGAGATTGAAACAGTTTTAAAAGACTAATTCTAAGGGCTGATGGAGTTGGGATTCTAATGGCCTGCTGAGCCAAGAGAAGAGCTTGCTACCAACAGGATGTCACAAATAGTTGAGATTTTCTTTATGAAACACCTTTGAGTGCTCGTGGGTATGGAAGTGTTAGGGCAATGTAATTAGAAAAGTCTGGTGGAACCTGGTAGCATTGTGTTGGCAACTACAGGTGTGATAGGGTGTGCCCAGGAGTGAATCTGCTTTATAAACAGCTGAGCAGGAAAGAAGAGTTTTCGAATGTGCTAGTATTTGTAGGCAAACTGCAGGTAGGTATGTGAGGGAAATAAAAATACCCAAGCTGTTTCATAGAGGGAAAAAGAAGAGTTAGCAAATGATAGCAAGCAATTGTAGTGACTAATGATGAGGAGGAAATGGAGAAAGACCATGACAAAAGTTTGCCTATCGCTGTCAGCATAATTGTGGTGACAGTGGCAGTATCTGCCTTGTTTGTTCAGGTTCTTGCCTCAAGAGACCAGGCAGACTTGGTATTTTTGGTCATCCAGACTTCTTTTGGAAATACGTGATGGGTGGCACCAAGCTCAAGCTGAGATGGAAATTTCTAATCAGGGAGAAAAAAGGGTTAAGGAAAAAACTGAGGGTGGTCAAGCGCTGGGAGAGGTTGCCAGAGATACTGTGGGGCATCATCCTTGGAGATACTGAAAACTTGACTGAGCAATCTACTTGGCTTTGCTTCTAATCAGTGTGTAGGACTAAATGTCCCTTTCATCCTCAGTCAACGTTATGGTTTTTTGATTTATCTACAGGAGAGCAGCTTTTAGTTTATTTTAATCTTCTGTAATGAGGTTCCTTGGGGAGAGAGGCAGGTCACTGTCATGACCTTGTGGACCACTGGATGCTTATGGCTCACCTTCCCCATGTGATGGCTGGCTGGCAGGAGTGGTGTCTCAATGGACGTTCTTTGGGGATCTCCTAATTTGTCAGAGATCCAAAATACAGTGCTTGTTTCAACTCAAATTATCGAATAAATCAAGTGCAAGCATTGAATCTACTTAGGATTTCTTTTTAGGGATTCCTGAGCTGAGTCATTCAGTTCATATAGTCAGGGCCAAATTTGTAATTGAAAAGATTCTGGACTCGGAACTTGCCCAGAACTAATTCATATTTAGCTCTCACTCTCTACGAATCATATGCGTAATCAGCAGTATTTTATTGATTGCACTTTTTCATATTAAACATTGCTGGAAAGGCTTTTAAAAGGTATTCAGGAGCATTACTGATAGAGGAATTGATTTGTTGTCATTAGAACAGCATTATGCAGAGGCCAGAAAAACTCAAGCTGAGCCCTTTCTGAAGGCGTTGCATGCTGCACTCCCTCATTACTAGAGGTGCACACTGTTGCAAAGAAGGGAAAACATAAGGAGCAAGCCATAAAGCTTATCTTCTTCAGCCACCAGAGCTCTTGTGCTGTGAGATGGGCAGTATATGCTTCCATTACTTGAGTATTTCCAAGAAATTGGCCAGGTATTTTATGTCTTTTTGTACAATGGGTGTGGTATGCTTTTAGCACTTGATTTTGTTTGGATTTGGTATGCTTATATACTTAGATTTTATATTATATTGTAAATAATGTTTATATATTTTCTCATATACAATTTTCATTTATTGGACTTTAAGATATGTTCTTTATACTCGCACCTCTATCTAACATAGTAGTGTGGCATCATACTAATTTCTTACAGTTGATGATTTAAGTAGAACAAATAATACTCTGCAGGAAGGCAGTGCCAGAGCTCTTTGGGAGTGGCTGAATCTCTCTCTTCTATAAGAGGGGGCTAGTTGATGCAAACAGAGCTTCCAGTTAATCAAATGGGACTGAGCAGGTGACCAACCTTGGAGGGGTCCCCATAGAGCAAATCTGTGCATGTGAAGACCCTGTTCTTCCTCATCCCCATCATAGGCAGCAGAAATACTGAGCTTGAAATGCCCTGTTCACTGCAGGCCAGGTAGGTGAATAATTCTGACCATCTTGTAGTCAAGAGATGAGTTCATTTTTAAATCAGTTAGTAAAGTAACCGGAGCTGTGTATAATCGCCTTCTAAAAAAATCTGTCAGAAGTTTGACGCATAGTAAATGTGAAAGCTAAAATATGGAATAAATTATCAAATGGCTCAAGTTCAGTGTCTCTTTGAAGGCTATGTGGGGGGAATAGAGGAAATTACATTTGTATTTTACACCTGCCAAATTGAATTACAGCAACAAATCTGTGTAATTACAATTCAGAGACCATGATTTATTCTCGGAAGTAGGTAATTAGAAGCAGGAGTGCACTTGAAGGTTCAAATTGGATTCTTAGAAAGAATCCCATGAATATGACCCGTACAGAAACCAGTGTATTTATCTTTTCTCTTTTAAGAGGTTTGAATCATAATGTAAAGTGACTCATCTATTATTTCCTCATCTCTTCGTCAGTGAGACACACAAGGAATTGTTCCTTTGACTGTTTCCCTGCAAATGAGAACTCTTTACAGTCTCCTCTTTTCAACAGAGCATTATATTTGTGCATCAAGAGGAAAACAAAATAGACATTTTGTCTCTTGAAGTATGTGTTTAATTGCAGAAAAAATGAACAAAAAGCTTTTGGTTAGCTACAGGTTACAAAGTCAGTAACTTCTATCTCCTTTCTGCAGTAGGCAGTAGCTAACACATTCCCCTGCTGCTCTCTCTCCTGTCAATGGTCCTTGTATGAGCTATAAGCAGGATGAGCAGTGCTATCGGTGAGGAGTGCTACCTCCGGTTAGAAGATTAATTACTAATAGGCCACATTTTCAACTGAATGGCATGATTACAATAGGTTTCATGTGGCTGTGCTTCTGTCTCCTGATGTAACTATGGGAACAGAGCGAAAAGATGTAAAAAATACCTTTTTATCACTAATATCTCCGTGATCTGTAGAAACGAAATACTTTGTGCCCCTTTTCTTCAGAGATTCTGTTGTCCCTCTAAAGAGTAGACTGATGTTAGTGAAAAAAGTTATGATATTAATGCAAGAATTTGTGTTTAGTAATGTTTTTCGTTTTCCTCTGTGATACTGAGAGCAGCTGTGACTTTCCCAATGGCACAGAAGGTCTTGATCTTGCTCAGTGGAGTTAGCAAGTGAATGGGATCTTAGTGAATTGAATACTGACCCCTAAAAAAACATCTGCTCCTGTTAGTGGCAAAACAGTCTCAATAGAAGGAATTTCACTGAATTTAATTCATTGTTAATTAGCATGAACTTTTGATTACTGATTTGGGTATTGGAGTCAGGAAAGCAGACTTAAATTGGGGAAGCACTTCCTTAAATTTGAACGTGGTGAATCTTGGTGTGGGATGTGCAGCTCACAGTGGTGTCATGATCATGAGGTCCACTGCAGTTCTCCCTGTAATCCCCCGAATCCCCTCACCACCGAAACCTGCCCTGTGCCCCAGCTAAATCCTAGTCGCAGCTCAAATGCAAAAAGGCTCTAAGGAGCTTATTGCAGTGTAAATACACTGAAACCATATGGTCTATGGGAATCATAGTATCACTTCAGAGGCTCAGAAATAGCATGTTTATTAGCTGTGATCATGCCAGAATTCTCATTTAAATGAACAGCCATAAGTACTCAATGTACACTTCTACACCCATACAAAAACTTTTGTGCAGTTTGGATTGGAATAGGAGGCATCATCATCCAAAGAACAGCCAAAGGTTCTTTGGTTGACCCCTGTGTCTGCAACCGTCTAGTTAGGGTCATGACTGTACTTACTCTATAAGATGATCTAATATGCATATCTATAGAGGATGTTCTATGCTTTAAAAGAACTGTTTTCTTTTAGAAAGAATTTCCTGCTACTGTTACTGTTTTGCAGTTGTTATTCCTGTGCATTATTTGAAGTTAAGCTCATTTTGTCCTGACTAATTACTGTCTCAGTGCTTACATTCTTCAGAAATTCGTGAGCTGTAGGAATCCTCATTACTTGCATCTCCTGTAAGCTTAGAATGCTTGGCTGTTTTCCTCTTTATTCACACATCAGTTCCTCTAGTCTTGGTTTTGCTGTGGCTTTTTGATGTTGGTGTTTTTTTGAACTTGCTCCAGCTTTTCAACATAAATCTATCAAAGTGGTTCCCAGTAGTCCATAGAAAAGGTGAAATTAGAATTCTATGGATGTTTCTAGAGGTTCCTTGATGTGTGGATACTTGAGGGTGGATTGTGCAGTCTGTATTTATAGGGGCATGTGCTTATTCTATACATAGTCTCACTAGCATCATTGGGATAGCTCACTTCATCCTATTCTTATCACTTCCTTAATTCCATCCTCCACTCCTTAGAATTCCTTGCCACAAATGCAATTTTTGGCCATGGGTAGTTCTTAGTTTCTGGGAGTCTTAGTTGTGATATGAATTCTCCATTGCTTCCGATACATCAAATATCTAAGGATGGTGCTTTGATAAATTTCCAATTCTAACACTTGTAAGACAGACTCATTTGTATTTTATAAGAGTAATGTGATCCTTGCCAGGACCTGACATTTATTTCCTTCTGCACTATTAGTTGCTTAAACTTATAGATGTGTGAATATATATTTTTTCGTTTCCTTTTGAACAGAAGTGAACTGTGTAGAAATATTTAATACTCAAGAAATAATTTTTATTTCTGACCTCTTTGACTTTTAATCTTTGCCTGTCCCACGTTTGGTGGTTGGTTTTATTTTTTTCTCCCCCCCATCTGTGGAAAATTTGCCCAGCTTGGGTAGCATTTTGCTGCTGTCTTGCTCTGTGGAAACCTCACCTCATTGAATAAGTCCGTTTTCTGTCACTTCAGTTGACTCTTCTTACGTGCTTTTTCTGCTTAGTGGGATGATCTGTATCCACTGAGGGTTTCTTTTGGTAAAAAACATCATATTTGTTGCTTTCCTTGCATGTATTTTGAAATACCTGCATTGTGTTGAACATATGTCTCGCTGTTGCTTCTTGCATGGTTGTACAATTACATTTTCTCAATTTTACCATCCTCTCTAGATTGGTATTATCATCACTTACCATCTACAGCAACTTCAAGTTCTTGCGTCATTTCTTTATGAAGGCTGAGTTTTTAAAATGACAAACAAAAACTGAATGAAGTTGAGCTTCGCATCAGACAAATACTAGTCACCAGTACCCCAAGTTAATTTTCACTTGTAATGAAATATGAGAGCCATCAAGATGGGCATTGGATGGGCACTTGTTTAGTCTGAAGCACCATACTGCTTTTGCAACATCCGTTTTCCAGTGATGCCCTAGAATGCTAGGCTGCAGAAATATCCATTATTGTCAACTGTCTCATAACAGGATTAGCTCTTACGTTTGTCTGTTCTCTTTCACCCTTCATCTCTGCAGAAGAGCACAGGATAGAACTTGCTGTGATTAGATGTTGATTTACATTGTGGTGATCCTGCTGTCCTGCTGTCCCTTCCTCCCCTGTGGTGGGGAACAGGGTGGCACAGCTGCTTTGCTTCCAGTCTGGCTCAAGTACTGAATTTGGCAATGAAAGGAAGGCAGGAAAACATCATAAAAATTCCTAGTGCCACATTGACAAGTTAATATGTGTGCTTGAACACTTGAGAATATTAAATAATATCTTGGGATGCTAGGGTTGTCTGATGAGCAATCATTTTCATGACAAATCTCTGGATTTGAGAAATATGTGAAGAAAATAAAGAGGTTTGGTGACTATTTTCCTTGATATCACCCAATACTTCTTTTTCTTTTTTTTTTCTTTTCAACCATTCATTAAACTTTAGCACTTTGTTTCTTTCTTCCTATTCCCCTGTTTCATTTCTTTTATATCCATCATATGGGGGTAAGGGGTACAGAGCTCCTATGACTACAGCACTTGTAATTGAAATGATGATTTGCTAAATGCAATTCTCTGTTATAATATCTGTCCTTTTTAACGTTTGTCCCATGCTCCTGCTTTGCTTTTCTTTCTTATGTGCTCTTTTTTGAGTATTTTTCCTTTCTGCCTAAACCTTGCTAATGCAGCTTGCTTTCTTTTTTGTATTTTTTGAACTTTGTTCTATTTCACATCCCAAATCTTTGAAAAATCATGTCTCAAAACCAGCTGCCAGTTTAGAATTAGATTAACAGGTCAATGAAAAAATGAGAATTCAAGCTCTGGGCTTTTGTTTTGAATTTTGTTTTTTTGTTGGAAGCAGAGAAGCCTTTTTTGATTATGTTGTAGGGATAGGGTCTCTAATATAGTCTTAATCGCTTTGCTCGTTACTTTGGTAGAACTGGCACAGTTTTAATGACACTGTTGCAGCTGACGTTTAGCTGATTGGAAAAATGTGACACTTATATTTCAGTTAGTGTAAGTGAGAAAATGGTAAAACTGGTTTATGCTACTCCTTTTTCCCACTTGTAATATACTCCACATTTGTTACTGTGAGCAGTTGCAAGTGAGAATGATCCTCATAAAGCCTGACTAGACAGAATTCAGAATTCTCTATAGTAACTGCCACATTCTCTGCATGTGGTAATTGCTATTATTTATTTTGATAAAGCCAAACTAGGACACCAGGGTGAGTGTGAGTGTGTGCACACATAAGTGCACATCTATAAAATGTGGTTTTGGGGGCACCATTGCTTTTATACTATGATGAAGGCTATATTCAGGTAGACACTGTCAAGGAGGGTGTAATCACACGAAAAATGAAGAGAATTCTTGTAAATTTTTCTTGTAATATTGTTGTTATGGCGTTCTTAGACAAGGAGACAACGGTAAAACTGAAGTCTGTTGTTTTAAAATTGTCCATCATGATAGTGAACACTTAATCTGATGTGAATTCACCTCAGGTCTGGATGATAAAAAGATCTGAGCAGTTGTTCATAACAAAAAAGGTGTGAAGAAGTAGTGAAGAAATGATTTTGGGAAATGGAGAGGGGGTAAGGAAGTGGAGGGGGACTTGACTGGTCACAAAGCATATAGACTGTTTCAGTGGCCTTGCTAGAAATGTTGAGATGGGTTTTACTGCTGGTAGCTGGAGAATGGCAGTGTTTATACGGCAGAAAGATGGATTTTCTGGAGAAGTTAGGGATTCTCTTGCCATTTCTTGAGCAGATCTCAAGGACCTGTGGTAGATATGTAAGGAGCTATGTTGGCAATTGCTCCTTCTGCTGTTCTTGTGAGCTATGTAAAGTCAGAAAGTCAAGAAAATATCAAAAAAAGCATATACGGAAAACTTAACATGGCTGAAGCATTGTGTTTTTTTGAAAGGCATAGAAGAATGTTTAAGACAAGATGGTGAATCTTGCAACTCCCCTGAACTATCAGACCTCTTTAAAGCTTTCTTGTGCGGTTTCCCTTCACCTTTCTCCAGCTGATCTCCAACAAGAGGAGTCTCTCCAGACGACATACTGATAAATCTATGTATGGTAATTCAATGTTACCTGTGCACACACACTTATTTGATTGCTGATCCGTGGATGTGTATGGATCTGTAAGGAAGCAGGCACCTATGCACACCATTGGTCAGGCTGGTATGTGAAGTATGCATGAAAGCTAAATGGCTGGAAAGCAGTGAACTTGTTCAAAAAAACCACTTAATGAGGCAGCCAGTGAGGAGGTAACATCTTCAAAAATATCTAGTGCCACTCAAAGCCTGAAAAGGCAACATTCTGCAATCTTTAAAGACCAGTATCATTCAGGGAAAAGCTGAGTGGTTCCCATGCAATGACATTACTGTCTTTTAATGTTATAATCTCTCAACTGATTGATAGGAAAAACATCTCTTGATTATTTTATACTGATATACATTTGCTACCTGGAAATACAGTTTGTACTGAAGAATATTAATTGTTTAAAGGTGTCAGATGTCAGAAGAGAACTGGCTGCATTACACTGCATTAAGCATGTTAGAGTAATAACTTATTGCGTCCAAGTTGCTGGGCAGGCAAGGCTCGTGAGTCTTTCCAGCACTTGAACATAACACTTCTGACACTCTTCACATGAAAAAAAAGCAGTTTTTTTTAAAGATTCCTTCTAATGTAGTGTGTGCAATCCCAGGCACAGCTATAGGTTGAGCAGAGAAGAGATTCAGAGCAGCCCTGTAGAGTAAGGCTTGGGGGTTTTGGTTGATGAGAAACTTAACATGAGCTATCAATGTGCGCTCACAGCCCAAAAAGCCAGCTGTACCCTGGGCTTCATCACAAGGAAAGTGACCAGCAGGTTGAAGAAGGTGAGCCTGCCACTCTGCTCTCCTGAGACCTCACCTGGAGTATTGTGAACAGTTCTGGTGTCCTCAACATGAAAAAGGACATGGAACTGTTGGAACAAGTCCAGAGGAGGGACAGTAGCATGATCAGGGGGCTTGAGCATCTCCTGTATGAAGACAGGATGAGAAAGTTGGGGCTGTTCAGCCTGGAGAAGAGAAGGCTGTGTGGAGACCTCATAGCAGCCTTCCAGTATCTGAAGGGGGCCTATAGGGATGCTAGGGTGGGACTCTTCATGAGGGACTGTAGTGGTAGGACAAGGGATAATGGGTTAAACTTAAACAGGGGAAGATTAAATTGGATATAAGGAGGAAGGTTTTTTTACTGTACGGGTGGTGAGGCACTGGAATGGGTTGCCCAGAGAAGTTGTGAATACTCCATCACTGCCAGTGTTCAAGGCCAGGCTGGACATAGTCTTGAGTGTCCCTGCCCTTGGCAGGGGGGTTGGAGGTTGATGATCTTAAGTCCTTTCCATCCCTAACTATTCTATGATTCTATATTTTGCTTTTTTAAGCTATATTAAATGTTAATTTCCACTGCTATATTTAATATCCTCGTGTATGTGATAGGCTGTTTCCTTTAGTGCTGCCGGCATTTCCGAGGTAAATGAAATTAATCCCATGGTAAATTCATACGTGCATTGAGTCCTCTAACTATCAAGCTTTTGTTGTTAGTCTAGGAAGCATTTGTTTATTAGACTTTATAAGTTTAACATGTTGAGACCAAGACATGTGCCACTGGTTCCTATCTCATTCTTCCTGAAGAAAAGTATCTATCTCATTCATTTTCAGTGTTTGTAACCATATATTACATGTTGTCAGCAGGTGACAGCTTTTAAAATAGGATCATGTCCTGCTTTTCCACTGACTAATACACTGTGAATGAGTGATCTTGTATGGTTTGCTTTATCTGCTTTATAACCTGAATCATGTGTTTTTTTCTGATGTTAGTGTTTAATATATACATGCCTTTGTGTATTTTATGTATATCTCACCTGTTGAATACCCTGAAGATTGCTCACATTTCTGCCCAACTTCACATGGCCTTCCGTGATCACGCCAATGAGTGGGAATTAGAAGACAGCTACTTATACCTTGTACAGCAATAACTGGAGAATGTTTAAATCAGTTACGGAGGTACAAGACTGATCACATTACCATGGCTTAGAAACATTACCCTGTGTAATTTAAGCATACTTTGGCCTAAGAAACAATGAGAATATCAGTTCAGCTTAGCTTTCTTCCTCCTAGGCTAAGTTAGCTTGAATCACCCTACGCTGCTCATGGTAAAGGGCAGGAGTGAGGCCAGCTGGCACACACAATCTGGGGAGAAGCTGGCCTTGCCCATTTGAGCCTTAGGAGATGCACTGAAGTGGCTTAAATTCCTTAAAATCATTTTTGCCGGTGCCTGCCTTATAGTTAATGTGAGGAAGATGCTGTAGTTGTGTTGTGAACTGCCTTTGCCCCTTCACCACTGGTGTGATGTGCAAGGTGGTAATGGGACAGACCAAAGACAGACTCCAGTTCTGGTGAAATCTGAAGACCTTTATTTCACATCTCACATTCCTTTTATAGTCTACTAAGTGCTAAGCAGTAACTTTCCACTCTCTGGCTTCCTCATCATCCCAATTTAGCAAACCTAAGGGTTACAAATATTCACATTGTTTGGTCTGTCTTTGAGATGCATACCCTGCTTTATCTTACAAACTGTCTGCTTTGTTTTGCTAACCGATCTTTACCCTTCGTTGTTCTCTTTATAGTTCCCAGGGCTTTGGCCCGACCAGGAGAGTAGAGCCTGGTGTTTTCTTCTCTGTTCCCCTGGCTTAAGTTGAACCAGGGCGATAGCACCTGAATCCATTTCATTAACTATTTCTACCCAGTCACCCACAGTGAACCAGATCACTTCTGGAGAAAATGGAACTCCCCACCCTGAGCAACCAAAATACATGTTAAACCATATATCTGCATATAATATAGGCTGAGCTATTTCCAGAATCTGCATTTTGCTCTACAATATGAAAATGTAATTAGATATTACAATAATTAGACTGTTTCATTTGCAGTGTTTAAGGTGATAAAGCAAAGCAAGAAGACAGTATTTCCAATTTATGTATTATCTTGCATGCAAACATCCCCTCTTGCACAGATGCTCACAAAATTTCTGCCCCATGTGGTTGTCAATGTTTGTTTTACCAAGTAAGAAGACAGAAGTAAAGCAGGTCTGTAGAGCAAGAGCATCAAAACTCCAGTGTGTGCATTGGCTGGGCTTAAGGGCTTTTCTCTCCTCCTAGCTCTGATCTGCTGTGATGGACTAAAAATCCATTAGCAGAAGGAATGCATTAGGACAGTCCTTGAGTATATCTTGCAGTTTCACCTGTGTGCTCCAGGACTTCTCCATAGTGGGTGTCACATCACAGTAAATGAGAGTGATTGAGATGTCCAGCGGCACAGTCTTTGGGAACTGAAGTACTAATGCAGACACATCTGCTCATATACTCACATCTGTCAAACATTTACTAGAATTGCATTTTGTTTTTTTAAGGTGAGAGTTAAAGGTATGGGGGAAGTTAATGCTATGTTTATGAAAGCCCATGTTTTTATTGTTTTTATTAATTTATATTTGCTGATGGTTTTTCTTTTTCTCCGGCAGCATATTCATGTGTCTTTTGAAATTAATTGGTCTGCTCATCATTAAAATCAGTGACATCATTTAAATAAAAAGCAATGAACTAAGCTTACAAGAAATGTTTAAGCTCTTTCTGAGTGTTACAGGGCTGAATCAGTGCCATGTCCCTGTCAGTATCCGATTGGAGAACAAGACTGTTTCGTTCTTGATCCCGAGTGAAATTGAGATGCAAAAGAGGTCAAGTACCGTAATTGATCAGTCGGTTTGTTATGAAAGGACAATTATGAAAAAAAAAAAAAGAAATTATTGTAATAAAGGAAATAGCAACAGGGCAGATTGTAAAAAAGATAAAAAAGAAGTGCCGAGAGAGAAAGTCACCAGCGGGAGTCCAGCAGCGGCCCAGAGATCCATCATCACTGTTGGTGGGGGCCCTCCAGTGTCCATAGTCAGTATTGGAGGTAGTGGGAGTCCTTCAGGGTTTGTAGTCAGTATCTGAGCAGAGTGTCCCCAAGAGTCCGTGGTAGTCGTTGGAGGTGGTTATGCTCTTGGAGATGTACTTATGGAGTTGTCCTCTTGAAGGTACCCTATGGGGTGTGTCCTTCATGGAGTAGTCTTCATGGCAATGTCTCTTTTGGTGATTACCTTTTCCCCCATTTGTAATGAGTTGGGGAGAGTACCTCTGTTCTTCATGTCATGTACTACATGCTCCTGGTGGACTGGTTTTGCTTGTCTTGCAGCCAGCTCTTCACCTGCACGTCTCTGCAGCAATTCTTAGGATAATGGGCAGACCCCAGTCGTCAAGATAATGGATGAAAGAATCTCAGCTCTTACCACCCATCTCTCAGGCAATGGGTACTGGAGTCTTAACTCCTCCTACCCATCTCTGGGACAATGGTCAGTGGAATCCCATCTCAGCTTGAGACAATGGGCAGTGATTAGTCTCTCACAGTCTTTCCATCTGTGTTCCCCTTGGATTGCTCCTTTCTGTCTTCTTTGGGAATAAGAGTTATCAGTGGGGTAAGCTATGCCTTTGCTATCTCCCCCCTATGCTCTTCGTTTTGTCTCTCAGTGATTGCATCTTTAAGTAGCTTAACCTTTCTTTTTCACAAAACAAAAGTGATGATTCTTGCATCATGTATATTTAATTCCTCATTGTTTTCAATTTAGGATTTTGGCAACCAGACCAGGAAAACAAGACACAATATTTGGAAAAGTTATTTAAAAACAGTTAAAATCTTATATACTCTTATCTGGCACCAGGCAAAATTTGCTGGAGAAGTTCAGTAATGAAGTAAAATCAAGTGTCATGCTTCACATATGAAATAGTAGCTCAGCACCAGTGCTGGGGACTTTGGTGGACATCTCAGGATGTCTGGAAAGCTTGTTTGCTCTTCCTGTGTCTTGTGCTGGTGATATAGCAATCCTCTGCAGTGGGACATGGCCAAAACTTCTCTTGTCTGCAGAGCTCCTTACATGGCCAAAGGAGTGAGCATTACCTTTCTGCTGTGCAATACTGTTTCTGAAAGTCTCCTCACTTTTCTAACCTGAGCAGCAAAGGTTTCTCATCCAGGTTGGTGGCAAAATGCCTGTTGATCTTAATGTTGGAGCACCTTTTGTGTAGTGTTAAATGCTTGATGAGACTTTTTTTCCCCCTGATTATGTAAAATATTTGCAAATTTTTGCAGTAGAGATGAAATGTGTACTACATGAACTGTTGGAACATTATTGCTCATTACTGCTGGTGCAGCTGAGATACATATACAAGATGTATACAAAAGGCTACAATAATTGCTAGAATATTAATGTTTTTATGCATTAAGAGATTTATATTTGTGAAAATGAGGAAGTCTAATATATCTGTAGATTCCTGACTTTTCTAAAGAAAAGCAGTAAGTGGCCAAGCATGTTCTGGGTATATAAAGTATTTTGTACAGACTTTAAATGATACCATGTTCCAATGAAATGAGATACAGGCAGGTCGCTTATCTTTTCACTTGTGTATGCTCTAAATTACAAGGTAGCTTGGTTGGTAGTGGTGCATTTCCCTGTTGTTACTGATCTATATCCTGGGCTGACATTTCCCCCTAACAACTGGACATAATGCCCTAAATGGGGTGACTGCTAGCAGTGTGTGCTGGGTCCTTCTGTTCAGCTGGCATTTTGCCCATTTAGAAACTGTTCATTAAAAACTGAGTAAAATATGTTACCATGTAGTGATATTTTTTAACTCCCTACCAACTTCCTTCCTTATTTTAACTCTAGCATTTACTGTTGTTCATTTGCTCAATAATATTATTCGGGTTAATAAAGTTAAGGGGAAATATGTAATGGATTTTCTCAGTTGTAAAGAAGTGTTATGGAGCTAATTTTCAAATAGATGGTATAAGACAAAAGAATGATATGCAGATTTTGACCTGAACTTGAAGTTTAATAGTGGTGTAGCTAAAAACCGTCACTTATGAACCAATAATGCAGATAGAGGAGGGAAAAATACTGAGTTTTAAAAATGTCACATGAGCTATAATTGCAGGTCTTGTTCATTCTTTAAAAACAACCAAACCAAACTCAAATCACAACTCTTAATTCCTTTTGGCTTCAGTAAATATTGTGTGGAGTGTAAATGCACGTTTCCAATGTGAAGACGTGGGTAGTGCTTTATATTTCAAAATAGTTGAATAAAAGTATGACCCCTCCTCCCATTTTTTTTGCCACTTTGTTTAGGTGTTCTGAAAACCTGAGGCTTGGGGCTTTTTCCCCTTTTCTGTTTCTAGTTTTGCATTTTGATGGAAAAAGATTTGTAGCTGGACTCGCTTTTGCCAGGTACATCTGAGCAAGATTAGTTGGCATCTACTCAAAGTTAGCATAAGGACAAGAGCAGTTCAGCACAGCTGGGTACAGGAGTGGGAAGCCAAAGCCTGGAAATAACCATTAGCCATGTCCTGGCAGGCAAGAGCAGGAATCAGATGACTCCCAGGCAGGATGGGAGGGTGCTGCGGCATCTTTGTTGCATGACATTGGTGAAACCTTGAGCTGATCTGATTTTCTTTGCCAAAAAAAGTCATTTATTAAAAATAGGGTATTTTTTGTACGTTTGCAATGCAGTTTCTTGTGATTCAGCTAGGAATGTCCTGTAATTGAAATAAAGTAATATTAGCCTGTATCTTGAATATATCTGTTTGATATTCAGGTTGAAAAGCAGGGGAGTGGGGTAGTAGAGGAGATAATTAGGGGAAAAGTACTTAAGTTTGTTGCTTTGTATTTTTTTATGACCTTAGTTTGGAAAAAATATATAAGTATTTTCTTCCCTCCTGCCCTCTTCTCTTCCTGCTCTCCTCTATTTAATTTCAAAGATGCAAATATTTTATGAGGGCTTTTCTTTATATACATTTTTTTCAGTAATTTGAGATAATTCTCAGTAGAAAAGATTTTCTACAAATTGAATGGACTTCAGTCTTCTTGACTACAAATTTTGGTTGGGACAAGAGGATACATGGAAGGTGCAGGATATATTTAAGAAAGACTGCAGCTTAATTTTCTTTGCATGTCCCTCTTACAAATTTAAATACCAGGAATTTATTTGAGATAATGGAAATTCCCAGAACCTGAGCAACAGCTCTAAGCACATAATCTGCAGAGTTGCCTGGGGTTTATGCAGGAAGTGCATGCAGAGGAAGCTCTGTGAAGTGCTGCAAAATATTTGTCTTCCTGGCTGGATGGAAGAGCAATGGGGCACGCAAGCAGTCAAGTCAGTATGAAAAACAAACACAGAAATTTTCTATTTCCCATAATAATTTAAAAGCTGCAAATCTGTAATAACATCATTATTTTTGTACTTTGTTTCTAAATTGTGATTTCAGTGTTTATTAGAGTTGAAAGGGAGGATGTTCATGTTCTGTACCACCTTAGTCCCAAACTCTTGACACGTCTCAAGCCCAGGTAGTCCCATCTCTAGTCCCATGAGAACACAGGTCACAGTGTTTTTTTAGGGGTAGGAGAATAAAAAGTAATAATATAAACCACCAACAACAACACGTCTTCCTTTTCCCTCAAACAAAAAACAAAACAAAAAAACAAACAAACAAACAAAAAAACCAAAACAAAACAAACAAAAAAAACCCAAACAAAACCCCACCAAAAAGCCCCAAACAGCCAAAACGCAACATGGTGCATTACATGTTATATTTCCAGAGGAATGTAGTGAGAAGCATGAGAGCTCATCAACTGAGGCATTGGAGAATTTTCCTTTTTTCCTGTGAGTGCAAGGAGGCTTGTTGGAGGGTGAGCCCTGCTTTTCCTTTCTGCTGGGGATGTTCACTTGGTTTGGCCAGTTTTGGTGCTCACAAGTCGCTCCCATGGTTGGTTGGTTTTGTTTGGTGTTTCCTTCTGCTTTGTATATGCTTTAAATTAAAAAATACTTGTGGAGTTTAGGGCACATAGTGTTTATAATCATAGAATCATAGAATAGTTAGGGCTGGAAAGGACCTTAAGATCATCTAGTTCCAACCCCCCTGCCAGGGGCAG